>VZTU01009839.1:0-63522 GCA_013400835.1 Zapornia atra
TGAGATAAAAGCCTCCTTGCCAATAAAAGTGCAATACCGACAGTTTCCCTGACCTGCCTCCCTCTTGCCTGGAGGAGTAATTTTAAGGCCTGAGAACACTGATGTCCTCTTGGCTCCTGACCTCTCCATGGGAAATGATCATCCAGAATTACAACAGAATGGATTCACAGTTTTCCAATGGACTCTGCAGACTTACTGTGAGCCGAACTGAGGGCACTCTTCTTTCACACAGGCTACAAAAAGAAAAATCAAATAGCAAAAAATTTCATTACCTGATGACCTAGCCTGGCCTTTTTTTTATACAGCAGTAGAATTTACTGGGTCAAGCAATGATCAAAATTATATAGTATGCAATTTCTTGCAAAATGCTTTGTATGCAATAGGAGGAGAAGTTTTAGGCTCTGCAGAGCTTATAGTTTTAATAAGCAAAACTGTGACATGTGAGAACTGAGGTAGAGTGATGTCTCCAAGTTTGAAAAGAGTTGTTATTGAAGCTGCTGCTCTATTGTTAGACGGGGTTTTCCTTTTATTCATATAAAATGAGACTCGAGTGCAGATAAGCGATAGTACACACAGTTTTCTTCTATTGTCTCTGATTAGTAGAAGTAGGCACTTCAGTTTGCAAGACAAAAGGAAACCGAATGGTCATCTGCAGAAGCCCTACTCAGATATTTCTGACAGGGCCTTAAGTTTGAAACTACACTTCATGAAACCAAACAATACCTTAATTGCAAAGCCACACTCTCCAACAGACTGTACTAATAGTTTTAAATATTCAACAGATAAAACATTCCTTATATAAAGGAAGAGACGGTTACTTATTTAAGTATTTCATATTAAATATTTGTGGAGCAAAGAAGAGTGTTCTTTTCCTCGAGATGGATGAATGATACTCAGATTGCTAGGTTGTAATGGGTTTCTTTCTCTTGATTGGTACAGTTGATATTAAATTATTCCATACAAAAAGGAAGCGCTTTAGCTTCAGAACAAAAGATAGAATAATTCCCAGCCCATCATCTATGCTCAGATTGGCCGAATGAGCATTCATGTGGATCCTAAAGGGAAAGGAGGGAAGAAAATATGATTTTCCTTTAACCTGATGAATTTCCTTACCATCAGGCTACTGAGATAAAGACTTAATGCCTTCTCTCCTTCCTCGTTGAGCAGAGATTGGCACGGATGCTTGACTAATGTGTCAGAGCAAAAGAAAATTTGCAAGCTTGCAACCCCAGATTTAGGAACCTAAGAAATAAAATTAGAAAGACTTTTCCTTTATGTAGGTTGCCAATATATAGGCTTCCAAGTTTCTTGAATAATTGTTACTGTTTCAATATATCTAGATCTGTATATGCAAGCCTATACATGCTTCAGCGACTATTTGCTATTCCTTTCCAAAACGGTTTAATAACTCATATAGTAACAACAGAAAAGGCGTGCAAACATTAGACTGTTAACAAAATATTGATACTGTTCAAATGTTTGCCTGATATCTTTGGCATTCATTAACTGCATGAATCCCTTCTTTACCTACTTCCTAAGTGAGGTATTTCCAAGGTAGGTAGCTTCATGTATCAGTGAATTACTTCACGTTCTCCAGTTTAAGCACTGGAAATCACAGAAAGATAGTTACAACTGGCAAATAATACAGATATTTAGATGTACCTAGTTGGGACTAAAGCCTGCCAAATGTTCTTTACTGAAACTGGCTCAAACTTGGAAAATTAAATGTGCATGTACGGAAGTACTGTCCTGTCAAATGCAGGTATCCCTTTGACAGCTAGTAAATAATTTCCATCCATGAGCAGATTAGAGTAAGCTATAGTGCAGCTAACACCTCAACAGTGGATTGCAAATTAAATCCCCACTGGGGTTTCTGAGATGAAATCCCAGTCCCTTATCCTCTAAGCCACTCAGCTTTTCATCTTAAGCAACTTAATAAAGATAATATTCATATCTGCATTTCATTATTCATACATTATATCGATACAATATAAGAGTTTTCCTTTCTTTGTGGCAAAAGCCAACAACTTACAGAACATGAGAAATGAAGAAATCTGTGCTTTCAACTTTCCTCTTTTACCTGGGAATGATGGAGGAATGATTACATGAGGCATTGGACTTCCAGCACATCTTTCGAGTAAAATTCTCAAAGCATTAAAACTTTAATGAATTAAGTTCACAACACTTCTCGGAGATTAATATCTGTTTATATAATTGCCTTAATTACCAGGGAGTGTGGGTGACTTTCTCTGACTAATTTTCGGATTAGATACCTAAACACAGGAGAGTCATCACTCTCCGATTCACTGTGGACCATTTGGAGCTCTCAATCCAAATTTCTTCCAGTGAGTACAGAAAAGTGGGAGAAAGCCAAAGCACTGCTAGTGAGAGTTTCATGCAAGTCAAAAAGAAGGCCTGTACTTGGCGAGCCATCAATGCCCTGTGCAGAGGTTACAAAGGAGAACACAGAACTGCTGGCAATATGGTTACCATCTAGCCTATACTCAGTGATTTTATTATTTTTTTTTTACTCCTGAAGTGGTTTTGGGGTTTCTTTTATTTATTTATTTGTTTTCACTGTAGCATTTCTCTTCCTGATTGACTTCACTGCTTGTTCTTACAGCCTTACAGTCTAAAATGCTCTGGTTTTCTGTCCTGAATTTGTGTGTGTTTACCATAAACCATTTTAACCTGAAGTTTATTAGAAGAAAAAATCAAGTCTCATTTATATTTCAGGTGAAAAAATAATGGATATTGACATAAACCTATGTTATATTTATTTTGCAATTTAAATGGTTGCATTGCAAATAAAATCAAATCCTTAGCACTCCTCTGCACATTTCCAAAGCCTGTATCCAGTTAAATAGAAGTTGAAGGAGGCTGTGCAGCCCCAGGACGACACATGATCAGTCACTGCATTTTTTTTAACATGATCTTACACTTTAAGTATCTACAGCTGTCAGAAAGAGATCCTGGAGGAGACAGCCCCTTGGTCTGACTTGGTACAGGCTCTCTCATGTTCATACCTGGTCATTGCTTAACAGGAAGGAAGCTGAGGAGTAACTGCACAGATGTTTCTGTACCTTTACATGGTTCATTTCTGACAACTGCAGGCATTCCTTTTAAATTACTCATTCTTTTTTGCTTTCTTTCCACTGGGTTGGATTTACTTCGTGTCTCCTTCGTCCCGTCTGATACTGGAGCACAGTAACCATACCGTGCTGGTTGGGTTTAGTGAATTTCAAGCTCATAGATTTTAACAATATCGTGATTTTAATAGTGACTTTGGCCATTCAGATAGACATTTATACATTATTATTTTCATAGCAATGCCTTCACCATCTGATGTAACTTCATTCTTCCAAATTCAGCACTGGTTCAGGAAGTCATCTCATTACCCAAGAATGTTGTGAGCTTCCTTAAGTAGCAGTCTTCAGTAATTTTCATTTATGATCCAAGATGCAGAACCACAAAGGACTTTGTTTAGGAACCACTACCTCACTAATTGTAAACCAAAGTACATTAATGTGAGAAATTAACCATGTCTGAGAGAACTAAGGACTTGAATTGTAGCACCCTTCTCTTCCTGATACCAAGAATATGTCTATTTGTCTGAAAATGCCATATCACTTAATTGTGCAGCTCTATGGGTATTTGGGACATAGTGGAGAATGAAACATGAACACCCATTTTAGTCAAAGTCTCTAATTAAATTTTCAACTCAAGAGACAAGGCTGTTCAGATGCTTTTAACTTATTTACATCCATCTCAGCATTAAATTATCTTTTGCACAGTGCCTCAGTAGAGAACAATAATTCCATTTCACATAAAATGTCAAGATTGTGACATTTATTTTTGTTTTGTCCTGAAATGAAAATAAAGCATTCTGAAATTGTATGCATAAATAAGTATTCTTTCACATCCAGACTTTCAAAAATGTTTGGAAAGTATTGAAATGGTTTGCCATAAATCCAACAGTGGCCATTTCACCACTGGTCAGATTGTCATTAAGTGGTATGTCTACACAGCGGCCAAATATGTGTTAAAAGAAACCAAGCTGCTTCTACACTTGCTGGGTCAGGTATCCAAGATGTGATGGTGCAAACTCCTGCTCTTCAGTGATGACCTAAACTTCTGGAGAGGACTCAAGTAGCTCACCACAAAACTCTATAGACCCATGTCCATGGATTGTGTTCCAGTTCCAGCATCAGCATTCTGTGAGCCTAGCTTGAAGAAACATGAGAAAACGCTTGGAAAGAGATTAGGAAAAAGACTTGGTCATAAACATGAGAGTGACTTGACCCCTATGCTCCTCTGCTGTTGAGAGAGTAGGAAAGTGCTTGGAAATGGAGCACTGGAAGGATGAGTAGCAGTTTGGGGCATCTATCTTCTCCTTGGGCCCACTAGTGTAGGGGAAAATAAAGAGGTCTTCAAGTTCAGTGCTCTTTTGGCTTGAGGTTTTGCTCTGGTTTGAAACTAAAAAGATGAAAAAGAACTTTATCCTTTAGGTGGTGCAATTTTTAAAAGAAAAATCATATGAAAAAATTAGACCTGAAGTTCAACATTTCATTATTTCTTTCAGCTCTTTCTTTAAGGGCTGTATGATGCTGACGTACTAGTAGTGTATAGTGACAGGTTTTAGCCACAAGTTGGCTGTATTTGTGCATAGTATGGATGTTTATCACTCTGCATCTGTGATAGCCATATGTTCTTGCTTTGAGGTTCATGGAAGTGTCATTGACCATTGCTGTAGCCCTTCAAAATGAATTCAAAACAAGCTAAAGAAATATCTAAATTAAATTTTTGGTTTAGAAACTCACTTTAAGAGCAAATTGTGAACGTTGTTAGAGAGGTTTTCTAGAATAGCTGTTCCTGATTGGTGGGCAGTATTATAGTACAGGTAATCCAAAAATATTCCTTGGGTTGTTCCTCAGGATCTGCTCAAGCAATTTATCGCCCCAGCACAGTCACTTTCTCTAAGACTTCTGCATGCAGTCAATGCCAGAGGTGGTATGAGAGAGGTCCTGAAAAATCTCTGTAGAAGTATTCTGTGGTAAGAGCAAATAGAACTGAGGTGATGCTGTTGGCAGTAGCAAATCCCTGCCTGTTTGTTTGTTTGGGGTTTGTTTGTTTGTTTGTTTTTACAATATTTGCAACCGTGTTTGAGGGGGAGGAAGGTTGAGACAGTGTCTCATCACATAATTCCTTCCAACAGTAGCTAAAGCCCAGCAGTAATGGCTGTTCTGTTACTGAGATACCACACACAAACATAAACAAATGTCTGCCTTCAAAAAGAACTGCTGCATCCACATTAGTTAGAAGAAAACAGTTTGAAAAAGGGAAGCTGTGTTTCTTACCAAATTGCTGCCTCCTTTTCCAGCACACCAGCAGTTTATTAACCACACAAACACAAGAAATAGTCTCTTTGGTCAGCCAGTCAACACACCTAACAGTAAACAAAACTATTACAGAGTAAAATCAGCTACTTTTTTCCATATTAGTCTTTAAAAGATAGGGAACATGGGAACATGGAGGGAATAAATGCTCTCCTAAGGCAGGAAATTGTCCCAAGCAATGCTGCTCTCCTTCTTGCCCTCTGTGGTTAGTAAGAAACCTCAGAACAGCCTGCAGAGAGTAGTTCCTCGAGAAGATGGAGTGAATGAAATCCCCAGTCTCTGAAACACGTGCACTGGCAGCACTTGCTGCATTAAAAGATATTCTGAGTTCTTGCTCGGGTGCTATCAAGCAGGAGAGATGGCAGCCCTTCCAGATATTCTTCATCCATTATCAGTAGTTAGAAGACTTTTTTTCACTTCAGCAGTAGTATTCTTTGTCTCATGTTGGGAACAAGCCTAATTCAAACAATCTGGATTCTTCCAGACAGGGAAAGAAGGCACTTACGTTATCTGTCTCCTTCAGCAGCTCTGAACATTTACCTGACCCAGCGATGTCTCTAATACTAGTTCTAGGAAGGAGGAAAAGGTTTGTAGCTTGTAATGATTGCCACCAAAATAAATGTAAAATAGGAGGACTATCTTACCACCAGCACAAGTCCGTCAGAGATGAAAGCAGAAGAAACTTTTCTGTTCTAGGTGTATGCTTTCTATAGCTGTTAAGTGATTTACAAAGAAGTGATGGAGCTGACAGCTCTTATGGGCTGACCCAGACCTAGGAGCTCCTGCAGCCACTTCAGTGACTCCCTTCTCACTACCAGCCTTATTTTCTAAACTCTGGCTGGTATTCTTTGGAGGAACTCTTTACATCCAGCAGAGTGAGTTTTGCCACTTGATGTGCTTCATGGCTTGCATCTCCTCTCTTTGCTTCCCAGTGTTCTCATGGAGCTTTCGGGAATGCATCTTCCCAGAGCAAAGGAGGAGTGATTTGTTTCTGTGTTTACCTGCTCCACTGGAGAACGTGGCTTCTGGAGTGGCTTGTAATGCCTCTGATACCTCCACTTACACAGCTCGGAGAAAAAGGGTGCTGGAAGTGACAGTACAAATCCATTGCTACCTAGCCTAGGAGCATCATTGCAGGGTGAAAACCTAGACAAGTGCTACCGTAAGGGCAGGCTTCGTGAGGTGAAATAAATCAATGAATAATTATTACCTCTGACGGCAGAAGCAGCCAGCAGCACAGCTATGAGGGTGAGACAGGCAGTACACGCTAATAAGCTGGGGGAATCCTGTCTTGACAGTTTTTATCCTGCTCCATTTCTTTCAGCAAATAAGATGCATCTGTTTGCCTCCAGCTCTCAGCAGACAAAGTAAACAGTCATGCTACAGCAGGTCACAGTGTGACTTCATGTGGATAAACTGAACTAATCTGAAGCAATATGCATTTATCCAGCGAAAGGACACCCGAGACAACATGTACTGAGGGTAGCTAGCAAATGCCACGAATGAGGAATGTCTCAACAGTAAGTCAGAGCAAAACAGGGAACACCAGAGCAATTGTCAAGGTGCAACAAAACACAGTCATAAACACTCGAGCCAAAATAAAATGGCCTGTTCTTATTTAACCTTCCTCTCCCTTTCCTTCATCAAAAAAAAGAGAAAAAAATAAATCTGCACCATTTCTGTAGTCACCATCTTTTTTTTTTCCTCCTCATTTCACAATGTCCACTTACCTCAATAAATGTAACAAATGCTTGGGCTTTGGCCACTAGGATTCAGTGTATTCCCAACCCTCTCAAGAAAGAGTGAGAACACAGAACAGGAATCCCTGACATCTGCAACATCTTGTCTTTCATATGCTGGTTAATAGGATCCATCAGTTGTCTCTTACTCACATGTACAATGACAAGCTGCTTGATTTGAAATTTCCATTTTGCTGCATACCACCCACAGGTTTCAAGGAAATCAAGCTATTTAGCTTTCAGGCTCCATGGTAGCCCAGGTACAAAAAGCTTCTATTCCTGTGTTACATTCATTTATCTGGCAGAATGTACATGTTTTCCAGATTTCATAGCTGCTAACAAAGTGTGGAAAGCTGTGGATCTTGATAACTAAAAACATATATTGATTACTGGTTACAGAATGTCATGTTTTCCATGAATGAAGAAATCATCTTTACCATTATGCTGGGATTTATTAAATAGATTAAATAATAAGAAGGGGAACTATTTCCCTCTATATTTTCATATATTTCTTTCCATAATTACATGTGTTTCTGTAGGTTTTGTTCCTTTGTGGAAAAGCTTTCCAGCTTTTTCTATGGAGCTCATGTTTTTGTTGACCAGGACAAAGATTATTTCTACTTTAGGACCTAGATACATCCTGCCCAGCTTGTGACACTGAAATTCCTCAACCGAGAACTCAACCTCAGTTTCCTGTTTAATTAATGAAAAGGAGCATGTGCGTTGAAAGAATGGTCCAGGTACAAGTCAGATTGGATCAAGAGGAGTGTATGACTTCCATTTACACTAGAGCAAAACTAGGGAGAACCTGCTCTCCCCGTACAGTCAGGATGAAACTTTTAAGTGTGGCCTCAGCAGAAACTGTACAACAGTTCAGTGCCACGCCTGGTTTGAGGTTGCTTTTCTTCCATAATTTTTCCCTTTTTTTCCTGAGATGGATTTCATATTGACTACTCATTTCTGATTGTGGTAAATGGTGCTGTCAAGGTGAAGAGCTATGTCTGTTTCTGTAAATTGGATAGTGCCAGGAGATGTCCTGGCCATGGCAGCGCAGTCCTCTGTGTGGTCCCTGGCATGGTTTTGGACCTGGCAGGCTGGCTCCCTTCCAGGCAGGACTGGGCACAGCTCAGGAAATGACACAGGCCTGGGACTACTCCCAATAGGCAATTTGGATGCAGCATCTCTGCTGTGGATGGCGAGAAAGTGTAACAGTGTAGACACGGGTCTCTTACCATGGGCCTCGGGGCTGGAGGACCGTTATGGTCATGCTTGAGTTACCACGATAGACAAAGCGAGAGGCCCTCTGTAATTACCCCATCCTATGAACCCCTCGGTGCTTTGGCAGTGCTGCACAAAGCATCCAAGGTAGGCATCCGTCTGATCCAAAACCCACTGAAAGCAGTGCAGGCCTCCTGTAGTTATTAGTGAGTTTTCGGTCAGACAGTGAATGAGTGCTAAATGTTAAAAGGGGAAGTATCTGAAGAAAGAACACATGGGGACAGATATATGTTATGGATATACCTACTTTTAAAGAAAGGAGAGCAAAAAAAGGCCTTAATGGAAAAGAAAAACCCAACCCAGGGGAGTTGCTGCTGGGCCTTAAACAACATGCTATTTTTTCCCATCTTGGCGCACAAGGAACCTATGGTGATTCCACCCAAAAGCTGTATAAGTCACTGATTTGTACTTTGCTTTAGTCTTTATTCACAGAGTCACAGAACTGTAGGGGTTGGAAGGGACCTCTGGAAATTAGATAGGCTAAGTATATAATTTCCTTATGAAACTAATAGTTTGTCAAAATGTTTCGTTATTGCACCTTAATCTGTCACCTACATAGAGCATATACTAGCCTCTTTTCTAATGTGGTGATAGCAGCTTTAAGTCAGCTGAAATACTCCTTATGAAATAACAGATGTTTCGGTTCCTACACTGTATGTATGAGGGGAAAAAAAAAAGAGCTTTATAATTGGATATTTGGAAGCCATAGCTCAATTGAAAGGGTTTAAGTTCTTCTTTTGACAAAAAAAAGTTATATCATGTAGACTTCCAGCGCATTGAATTTCTTTTAAGAGTGAGCTAATGACTCAAAGAAAAATAAAAAGCAAATATATTAAATAATTTCCAGTTGCCATACTCTGACTTTTCTTTCCAAAATAAGTGAAATTTCAGTCTATCCTGTACCTTATGACTTTGTCACAAGTTTCAAACTCAATCTCTTCCAGGACCACTGAGAATAATAAGCAAATGTGGATTTCATGAGCTGGCTCTTTTGCATACCTTTCCTCTTGCACTTTTCAAGTAATGTTGATGTAATTAATTATGGGTTATTGGAATACAGAGCTCGCTCGTAAGGAAATAATTGTTAGACTTTGATTTGTCATACTCTGATTAAAAACACTGTACATGTGATTGCTTCCAGCTCTTATGCCCAGTTGAGGGGGACATTATGCTGCAATCCTAACATCCATTCATCCTTCGTAGTCCATACATGCTCATTAACTGCCAGATTAGTTAAAGCAGAATTTGACCATGTCTGTGATACCTTTTTGGCAAAGTCAGTTTACTGAAATGCAAATGCTGTTCACTGCTGCAAAGAGTCTTTCAGGTTTTCACTTAAAGCTTGTATTCCTTTTATAATCATGAATTCCCTCCATGCTCTTATAGCTGATACCCCTCTGTAGTTAGTCTTTCACAAATAGGCATGGGTGACTCTTTAAAAAACATTTATTACCAGCTTAAAACTGGTAAAATTGGAATCAGGAGGAATTTTCTAAGTTTTTACTGTTAACAGAGAGCTTTCCTATATCTTTTATAATTGTCCACGGTATTCCTGTTTAAGATACCACTGTACACTGTATGGAACTTCATAGACAGAAGTTCTTCCCTGTGAGGGTGGTGAAGCCCTGGAACATGTTGCCCAGAGAATCTGTGGCTGCCCTCTCCCTGGCAGTGTTCAAGGCCAGGTTGGATGGGGCTTTGGGTAACCTGGGCTAGTGGAGGGTGTCTGTGCCTAAAGCAGAGGGGTTGGAACTAGATGGGCTTTGGGGTCCCTTCTAACCCAAAGCATTCTGTGATTCTGTAATTCTATGAATCACAGAAATATGATAAAAAGTCAGGAGGTCCTTTTGTTATGCTCAGGGATATTTTGGATATCGGGCAGGACATAGAGGTATACCCCAGCAAAGGGCTTTTTGGCATGTTAAAGCTTAATGAAAAAACAAATTCAAATGCTGCACTTGGCCAGGAATTACCTCTTACAATGATACAAGCTGAGCAGCAGCTCTTGGGAAAGAGTGCTGGGGTCCTGGGAGCTGGGCAGGAGCCGGCAGCGAGCCCTGGCAGCAGGGAAGGGGAGCAGCTCCCAGGGCTGTGTCAGCAGGAACACAGCCAGGAGCTGGGGGCAGGGGTTGTCCCCTCTGCCCAGCACTCGCTGTCAGACCACACCTGGATGCTACAGCCGGTTTGGTGCCCCCCAGTGCAGAAAAATGTGGATAACCTGGAGTGGGTTCACCACCTGACGCTCAGGGCTGGAGGGTGTCCCTGTGAGCAGAGGCTGGGGCAGCAGGGCCCGTCCAGCCTGGGGTACAGATGGCTTTAGGGCACCCCACAGCCCCCCCTCCCCGGAGTATATGGGGAGAGGAGGGACAGGGGACAGCTGGACCCATCTCAGCCATGTGCAGCAGGACAAGAGGGGATGGCAGGAATGAACTGAAGCGAGAGGGTTTCAGGTTGGGTACTGAAACTTCTCCCCCGTGAGGACAGGCAGGCCAGGGACAGGCAGAGGTACAGGCTGCCCAGGGAGGTCAGGCAGGCTCCATCTTTGGTGTGTTTCAAGACCAATCTGGGCAGAGCACTGAGCAACCTGCTCTAGTCCCACAGCTGGCCCTGTTGGACCTCCAGAGGTCCTTTTCAACCCAAATTGCCCTGTGATCTAAGGTAAGCTTTTCAGCACTGCAACAGTACACTGGTTACACTTGGCTAAAACTTCCTCTTGTACTAGGAAAGATTTTCTTCAGAAACTCACCCATTTTACACAAAGTCCAAAATAAATAAGTGGTACTTGTTTGCCAGGGATACACTCTGGCTTCTCCAGGAGTCTTGTAGAAATTAGCCAACATATGTGGTTACACTTTTTCCACAGACACACGTGACTATGCTCCAATGAGGAGTTGAAGTTGCCTATATATAGAAAATTCGTACAAGTACCTTTATATAATCCATATTACTTTGAAACAAAATACAGGCTTCTTTTCCACCACCAAGATTAATTAAATAAGGCACTATGATGAGTATTTTCTCTACGTAGTCTTCTGTTTAGAAACTAAAGGTGTTCATTTCTTGTGATGACTGAATAGAGCAAGTGGGATAACAGATCTCTGTCTAGATACCCGTCCCAAAAGATATGCTGCATATCTGTCTGCTACTTGTTTCTGCCAATTTAGGATGATATTTTAGCTCAATAGTAGCTATCCAAAATTCTTGGTAGTATTTCATCTTACAGATACAAAGGAGGAAAGATAACCTTTTTTTTTTCTGAGAGCCCTTTGTGAATGCTGTGAAAAGATATCAATGTACCTATGAAACAAAAGGCTTCTGCAAATAGGAATGCAAGAAAGAGCCTTTCTACTTACACATTCTCAAATGAATTGCAGATGTCAGGCAAATCAATAAATCTTTCGGATATCAAGAAAAATAAGGATCCCAGCCACTTCCCCCGAGACTCTTTATGTAAAAGGTGGCACAATAATTATGTAGGTGGATTATGATCTATAGGCAAGTGCACTGACTATTAACATCTAAAAGTGACATTTCCTTTTCAGACAAATTTAATATGAGCTGCAAAGATGCATTTTGCAGTCAACTTGCCTGTATGAAAGCTAAATCAGGCATGCTCTTATAATTGTACTGTATGCATTTTCCAGCTCAGACGCTGGATCTACTGCCTCTCCCAAGTCAGTTACTGTGGGTAGAGCTGGCCTCATTTTTTTCAATGCATAGCACATTTGCCTAAATACACAGTTTATGAAACAGCACCACTGAATCACTCCAATCAGATCTGGAAAAAAAAAAATAATGATCAGGGAATGAGGGCAAGGAAGGTAGCAAAAAAAAGCCCCAACAAAAAACCGCACACTGAAATGTTTTATTCTGACAGCTTGGCAATAAACTTTTTGACTTTTCAAGGCAGCTTTTTTTTTTCTTGGAAGAGGAAATGTTAGGAAAGATTCAGAGTTAGATAACAGAAAGCTAAACAAACCTAAGAAAGCTCTTTTCAATGAAAAGAGACATATCAAGTTAACCAGAATGAATATGTAGTTTTCGTTTTGTTAACCCAGTTTTAGAATGTTGCTACTCTGTAAGCTAGGTGGCTTTTTTTTTCCCCAGTTTGGGCATAAAAATCAAAAATAGACCATGCAGTCAATATTAAGTTTGAAAATCTGCAGGCAAACTATCTGTTACCGGGTGAAAAACTGTTTTTTCCTGTCTCCTTGAAAAATGATCATGTGCCCAAGACTTCTAAGGGTCTGTTGTATCTTTGAAAGTACGGTGGAATGCTGTAATGGTGGTTTTAATAGCTTGTATTTTGATCTCCATTAGTTGTTGCTCTTATGACAAAGCTTGAATAGACACAACCAAAATCAAGCACTTTGAGAGCTGTCATAGAAGAAAAAATTCCTGGTTTACAGTGCTAAATGAGGGCCTCCGCAGCCAGATTGGTCGTAATGTCAGCCCCACTGCTAAGGCCAGCTCTCAGAGGGAGTGGAAAGAGTTAGGAAAGCTGAAAGGGAGCTAAACAGAGAGAGAACTGAATTCAGCTTTGTTTTCTGTTAAAGAAACCTGATTAGAGCAAGGAAAGTGTATGTATATATATATTTGCCACAAAATACAGAGAAACAGAGAAAAGAGAGAGAAATCCATCAAAAGCTGCCTAGCCTCGCCAGTGCAGCATTTCATGCAGCCTGCAACACAGGAGTGGAGTGGGGACACCCAGAGATACCAGAGTTGCAAGTGGAAGGTCCCTCCAACCAGCTCCATGTGTTCATGGTCTTGTGTCCCCACTCCAAACCTACCTATGGGTTCTCCATCTGAACTCCAGTGGGGAACACCACTCCAGTGGGGACACAAGCTGATGGCCATGCCCTGTTTCTTGTGGCACACGGAGCTGACAAAGCCAGGCAAGCTCAGAGCCAGCTCTGGGCACTTTGCTCTGAGCTGTTCTGCTTTGCATGGATGTGCCATCAGTCAGAGGGGGAAGAAGAGAAGGGTTTTGTCTTTCTCTTTAAAGAAATGCCTGTGCATTGTACATAGCTTGGGAACTGCTACAAGACCAGAGCTCCTCTTGATATTTTGAAGAAATTTAACTAAAAGGCTATGACATGAATACCTGGAATTTTATGGAAAATGACAATTGATGGCTGGAGAGCCCTGAGGCAGGGTAAATAACACCCACGGGGATGCTCTGCGGGGAGGAATCTCGCTACATACGGTTTCATATCAAAAGCCATTTTCTTTCTTGTGGAAGGAGATAAGAGGGGGAAAAAAATAAACGCATGTTCTGGCTTTTAGTAGTATCACCTAATGTAACAGCGAAAAGCACTGCAGTGAGGATAGAGTATTTGTTGAGTTTTATCAGCTTATATTTGTGTGAGAAGAAACAGTACAAATGAGATTTTGTTAATGCCTTTCACTTCCGTGAACTTTATACAGCTACAAGTGGAACACTAACAAAAACACCCAAACAAAACAAAAAACTTAAATCTTTCATGTCTATCACTGGACGTAAGAAATTAATGATTAATTAAAGTAACTTGGTTTCTGTATGTTAGTTTTTTCTATTTGTATGTGAAAGCCAGTAGTTAATAGGAAGCTAACAAGATTTTCCTCTGTTTGTGTCAGGTGCTGAGACTAATCTGAACTTGAGAAGCAGGGAAGATCCAAATACATCAGATACTGGATCAGAAACCCAGGATAAAAATGCAAATAACCATGGAACTCAGTCATCTAATCCACTGTCCAGTTCTGTGACTGCTGAAAATGGAAATTCAGTATCAAATGGTAAGCAGTTTTTAATCCCAAAGCTCTTCTAACATAAAATTGCTGAAGTGTTTCCATGAATGGGCTTATAAGATGTAGTCGAGCTGGAATATTCTGAGTTGTGAAATATCTGTGTTTCTGGAACTGTCTTAACTTTGTATGTGTGAACTGATAAGCCCCTCTCCAATAAAAGCTGAATAGGAAGAAATTAAAACAGATTCTGTTGAGGAATTTGAAATTAGCTCAACTCCAAGTCTACAAGCAGCCTAAAACATGGAGGATCCAGATTTGAGGTTTCTGATCCTAAAATCAATACAAATGGAACAGAAAATGGAACATCAGTATCTCCCATTGCTACAGGAGCCTTAATAGTTATTGACAAATTATCATTGCAATGAGATGATCATAATGGTGCAAGAGCAATGACAAAAAGAATTAAATCTTTCAACGTCCTAAAAGCATAAATCCTAAGGGTACAACACCTGTATTACATAAAATCACACAATACAAACACACAAATACGAACAGATGCAAGACAAAGTATTTATTTCAGTGGAAGGTGGAGAAGCAATGTCTAAATAATTGCATGGCACGGGTTACAATTATCTTTGTGCTGAAAACGTTAATTCTAAATGTGGTTTGTGTATACAGAACAGTTGTGTAGCCTTTACTCTTAAGGGTAGAATTATACATAATGCAGTTGGTAGTGTGAAAGCTATACTGGCAAAAAAACAAAGGGAAAAATATTAAGTCAAGTGAAATATTACATTTTTCTTTCCAAATTCACTGTTGGTTTTTTTTAAGGCTAGTGCTGCTTATTATGCAATGATTTGAAAGGAAAAATCAAGATTTGTTATCAAAATGAAACATTTCAAAATCAAGCAATTCCTTTTTTTTTTTCAAGAAAACCTGTTCTTCAAATTCTGCAGTACTTGGCCAAAATAATTCTTCCTACTTTCTCTGATAGTCAAAGCAGAAAACTCATCCAGTCGGAGAAGTTAGACAATTGCAAAGGTGCATTCATACCTGTGTGGAGCCAAGAACGCACCGTGACAGACAAAAAAACCACCTTTGTCCATTAGAACTGTGTCCCTATTTGTATCAATATGATGATTTGGGGAGAAGCAGAGCATATTTTCAGTGTGTATAACAGTCAGAGTGTTAAATTAACACAAAAACTGTGGGAAGACCAAGTTTTGATTCCTTCCTATGTAGGATTTTAACCGTGTATTCTGATGTCCTAATGGGACCTGTGGGAGATCAGCTTTTTATGAGAGCAACCACTTTATCCCTAGACCCCTTAACTGGGAGTTTAATCACAAGAGCTGTGTTTCTTTCAGCTTAGAAATTAAACGATGCTTTAAGTTTATAATTTGTGGTGATTATGTTATAGTTAAGTTAGCAATCTCCCTTGCTGAAAGAAATTGTCATTGCTTGAATAAAAGGCCAACTAATGTGTTAAGATTTTATCAGTCTGTTTGCAACCGTTAGTTGCCAGGCTGTTCATATTAATAATACACAGTATCTACTATGCATAAACTAATTGTTTTCAAACTATTTGTAAATGCAAAAAATAATCATAAAGGTGTAATGTCATGCCATGGAATTTTACAGTAAGATTTTTTTTTTCTATTAAAAAACACTGATTCATAAAACCCAAACTTTACATGGAAGAGTCACAATTTTGATTCAGCTTTGATAAGGAATCATTTTGATATTCACTGTATACTATGAATAGAAGAAAACTCCCTGGCAGTATCGCACTGGGTAAAGAATGAGTATTACTTGTGGTATTTTGGGGTATTTTGAGGTTCAAATCTATGTTTTGCCAATCAGATTGTTGTAAAAATGATGCAAGCTTTGATCCTACCCTTATGCAGAACAAAATCAAACTATGAATTTTGTGATACAGAATGCTAGTTTCTAGCCACCCTTAATAATAATTTAAAGAGTTGGCAATATGGGAAACTGGTGTACTGTGATTACATTCATTCAAAACCAGTGTGCTCAGGAAAAAAAGTCCTTCCAGGATTCAACCCTAACACCTTCATAATTTTGGCATCTATGTCTTCTTGGATTTATCTAGGCAATACTGATTTTTGAGAATGTACCATGAAGATGTTTCCATGCAAAATACTTTCCCATCTCTTTGTTACTGTTTGTCAAACTCCTTGGGCTCTGAGGAAAATAAAACCTGAAACGTTATTAAATGGTCAATACCGAGATCACAAAACTCTTGAACAGAGAGTAATCTGCTTCTCACTGTTACACAGTGCAACTGTGTAATCTACTGTCCCCTGATGGGACTAAAGTCTAGATTCATGCACTACTCATATGAGTTAATACAGAAGCAATTTCTTAAATAAGGTGAATCTTTTGCTGTTATGAATGAAGTGTCAGCACCGTTTCTCTGACGCATCCCGAACCTTAAAGTACTGTGATCATAAGAATAATCGTTTTGATGAAGTTGATGTTACTTGCAACCTGGTGAATTCTTTAGAAAACCGTTACCACGCAGCTAAAAAGCTGTCTGGCTCAGCTTCCAAACAGATTAATGCTGTGTTGCTTTCCGAAGCTGAGTTTAATTTCTGGCCCTGCGTCTAGGTCAGAATTTTAATAGAAGATGCTTTTTCATTTTAGATAATATAATCCGATTCTTTGGTTTACCTTAATATTAGGAGTAGCACCTTTCTGCAGCTGTGTTATCAAATTGCAATTTTTCTGCCACAAGTTCCCCACACCTACCAGAGTTTTGAAGTTTAAAAGAAAGAGCTTTTTTGCTATTTCTTGCCCAAACACATGGAGTAGTCAGAAAACCTATAATAACCTGTTACGTTACAATGCTGGAAGTGATATGGCACACAAACACTGCAAGTAGAAGTTTAATGAAATTTGTTGTCATTTCCAACTAGTACCTAAATGGGATATAGAGGAGTGCTTGTTCGTTAAATGAAGTGCTTCGTTAAATAAGTATGTGTTGCAGTTTGGTGTAACTGTGCTGTTTCAGTGGCTTTTGTAAGCTGCAGTTACAGCTTTCTGCAAGCCCCATATTTTGAAAACAGTGGTACAGTCAAGGTCAAATTTGAGACTAAGCCTATCAGAGCTGGTCATAGCACCTCTGTGAATCACATATAGGAGAAAAAAAACTGCTGGCAGGCGCACTTTGCCACCGGAGCGGGAGTGAGAAGATTTAACAAGCTGCACAGACTCCAAGGCCAGGCCCGCAGGAGGAGGGGGATGAAGAATGTGAAGAGAAAGTTTCCCCTGTAGCTTGTGGTGGAGTCCATGGTGAAACGGGTGTCCCCCCGAAGCCCATGGATGAGGACGGGGAGCAGAGACAACTATGCCCTGTGAAGATTGATCCACACCTCAGCAGGTTTGCCAAGGGACTTGTGACTTTGCGGGGGACCAGGCCGGGGGGTCTGGACCCGGATGTCAGCACCCTATGGAGGGGAGAGTCCTGCTGAGAGGCCTGTGGTGAGGGGATGACTCCCCGATAGAGAGGACTCACGCTGCAGAAGGTCGTGGACACGACTCTCGCGTGGGTGGGACCCCACGGTGCCGCAGGGGAAGGGTGTGTGTATGTGGAATGCCCCCCCCCACAGCTGAGATGGAAGACAGCTTGGGAGGAACGGACTGAAACCCCTCACTCTCCATTCCCTGCCCCCCCTGTACTGCGAACGGGAGGGAAGAAGGGAGCGAATCTCTGATTAAAGTCATGAGTGCGAAGAGGCGAGGGGTGGGGGGAGGAAGTAGAAGTGATAATATCTGGGGAAGAAAAGCAGCTTGTTGGGAATCACCGGAACCCCACTGCCCATTCCCTGCCCCTCCCCACGCCATGTTGGGAGGGGAAGAAGGGAGTAAAATCGTGATGAGTTTTAAGTTTGCTAAGAAGGGAGGGGTGGGGGGAAGGTGCTTGAAGACCTGGCCGCTTCTTATCTCGCTCCGGTTCACAGGGTGTAGTAGTTGTAGTAAGTAGTAATAAATCACTTTTCTTTCCTTTATTCTGTGCTGCGTCTGTTTTGCCCATTGCACTAATTGGAGAGTGATCCCTCTGTCCTTATCTCAAGTCCTAAGCCTCCCAATATCTATTTTCTCCCCCTTTTTGGCTGAAGGGGGGCAGTGAGCGAGTGTCTTGGTGGGTATTTGGCCTTTGGTTAGGGCCAAAACCATCACAGTATGGCAGCTATACTGACTGAGGTGACCTATCCTTCAGTTAGCTAAAGAGAGAAATTGCCCAGATATCAGACAGTTTTTTATCCCCAGTGGAGTGTGTTGTAGAGGTACTTACTCTGTGTAATCTAAGTGAAAATTGGAGATGTCACATAGATGGGACAGACCTGTTGGACCGAAGAAGCGTTGTGCTGCATTGTACCTAAAGGTCATACAGGCTCGCACGTTGCACTGTGCTGTTCCTTCAGCTCTGCTGACATGCTGCTGTCCCGCAGAGGAAGCATCGCTGATTATTCCTCTTCATTTAAAGCTGAAGTTCACTGCAAGTGTATGGAGATCCATGAGGATGGGCTCACCATATAGCTTATACATAGTTTTTATGCAGATTGGCATAAGAGTAACTGTCAAGAACCTGTCTGTTTCACCAAAAGCATTGTTCAGGTAAGGGGATTAGTTCTGTCTAGCTGGTCACTTGTGTGCTACATGCTACTAGAAATTCTCTTGAAACTGACTGTCAGATCTAAGTGCATCATGCAACAAGTCTCACAATCGTGTCACAACAGATAACCTGACAGAAAAGGGGCATGTTGACCACATGCTGTTGAGCACAGAGACTTACCTGGTGATGCCTCCTTCTCACTATAGTAGCTAATGTATCAGGTGAAGCTGATCAGTAGATCCAGGCTGTGTATGAATGCAGAATCATGGAGACAGGCAGAAGGTTTGGGAATGGTATGTAGCCACAGTTGCAAAGACCCAGAGACTGGTGTTCCTCTTGTTTTGCAAATATGGATGTTGGAGGCCAGGAGGTGCAGACTCCAGGTTGGAGGCAGCAGAGACTGTAAGACTGGAAGTACTCTAGAACTACAGAATCGCTTCTAGGTGTCCGGTGATCTATATCTCAATATTTGAGATGCGAGCTATTTATCTGAAGGATCCTGAGGAATATCGCAGACCAGGGCAGAAACTGGAAATAGGAAATGTAGGAAGATTAGGGACTGAGAGTGGAATCTTCTTCTGGACCAATACAGAAAAGGCATTACAGGGCGTAAGTGGGTGAAAGATTGGTTTCTAGATTGAATATACATATTGCTTGGGACATGGCCAGATTCTCGATTATGTGAAAACAGAATGCAGCTCTTTCATTTAACTTGTCCAGTTAGAGATTATTGATTGAATCCTATTTCTTGCTGTCATTTTTACTACCACGTATAACTGCAATAATAATGTTGGTAAGCATATTTTTTCCTAAAAAATTGCCAAATTAGACTTACTTCTGGTAACTTGAGAATGGTTGCAAGAAAACCCAATCCAGATGGTGTCATTTGGGCTCCAGCCTGAAGAACTTACATTCTTGTAGTTCTGCCCCTACCCCTGCTAAACTGATGCTTCCAACCTTGTGCTGAATTAAGCAAGGTCTTATTCAGTGCACAGCTGTGGTATCCTAATATTTGGTTAGGTGTGCGTAAAGGAAAACTCTCAAAATGTAATCAACTGCTACATTTATCTTTCCAAATTCTGCCAAGCCTCTGCTTGCCATGTCTTTGACGATGTGCTGTTGCTGTACATGGAAACTTTACTTATTTGATAAGACCTCTTATCAAAGTGCTTTCCATAGAAATAAACAGAAAATCATGATAACCTTATTCTTAGTTCAAGGCTGTCGTAGATGGTAGATCATAAAGTGTATGAATACAGTGCAAAAGCAATATCTTTTTCAAAACGTGCTGCTGGCCTAGAAAAGCATTTTCATGCATTTATGGTGGTCTAGAATCACACAAACATTTTACATTATATCTTTTATTTGAATGAAGTGAATAACACCTGCTTTTAAAGGGCATATTGTATTAAAACATGGATGTTTTTTATTTCTTTCTTTGAGTTGTAGCCAAATTGAATTCATGTGAATAAATTATTAGTTCAGGAAATTATTTGAAAAAAGGGGGTTTGTTTTGTGTACAACCTGGATACCTGGAGGGGACTTACTGCAAGCATTTCATTTGACAAAAAAAATGTGATTTTTTTCTGAGAGATATTTTTAAATTGGAAGGCAGATAATTTAATATAGGTAAGAAAGGAATAGTGGGAGCTTGCATATATTTTACAAGTCAAGTATATTGGAGAACTTGAATATCATATGTACTGTCATTCACCAGTTTCCATAAGTGGTAACTCCACCTCAAAGCCAGACGTAGTTCAAATCACTAAGAAGGGTCAGACTCCTTTTCTGCACCAGGCAGAAGAGGACTGAAATGCTGGATTCTGTCAAGATTTGTCCTAGTTTCTGAGCTGCAAGCAGGGGTTCTACCTCCTTCACTGCCTGTGTGTGTCCAGACCAAGTCCAGATGATTTGAAGCTATAGAAGACAACCTGAATTTATGAAAAGCTTTGCACAAGCTTTATTGAGAAGAACAAATTAAAAAAACAGCCCTTCCTAGTTACAAAGCTGTGGAGATGCACCATTGTAAGGGGGGAAACTAAAAGCAGGGTGGAGAGGCTGAAAATAAATAAGTATCACTCCTTCTCTTTAAAATTCTTGTTCTATATCTCTCACAAAGTCTGGTTATTTTATGGGATTATTCAGACAATTAATATTTTAATGAGTTAAATCATAAATCAGTAACCATGTAAAAATTAGTGCTCATTCACTGAAATAAAAAACTATAAAAAAACCATTTTTAATACTGAAAATAGTGGATTGGAAGACCAGCATATTTCATGGAGTGTTTCTATGCCGGTTTTGTGATTGAACAAGAAACCAAATGTGAAACAGTGCATTTCATACTCCCAGAAGTAGTTTGATTCATTACATTTGAATTTTGAATAATTTCCATTGTGATTCTGTGTATGTTGCGTACAATATGCATAGAGTCAGGCTCACCTCATTTTTTCTTATCTATGAGTTATCTATCTAGGCTCAGAATCACCTTACCTTGTTTCAGCCAGACAAAAGGTAGAAGCCTAGTCTAATCAAATTCTTCAGGTTAGATGTTATCTGTTTCTAGTCATTAAGTCTCAGGTGATCTACTGAGAGCAGTGCAACCTGTGTATCTCTTACCAGGATGAATTCTCTTCTTGTGGTGGCTAGCTCTGTTCAGCTGACGAAAGAAGTAGAGATACATATTTATGGATGCCACAGTAGCATGAAAATTTGGAATATATGCTCTACAAGGCCTATCATGGTGTCTGTGGTACTTGTCTGTGAGGGGCTTAATAACACCTGCTGTGGACTCACTGTGTTTTTGCTTCTGCCTTTGTTTCCCCTCACCCCACCTTTCAGACCCCCTGTAGTGCTATGTGAATGGTCTTCCACTGGCAGAAGTGATGGGGAAGCCCTGCAGTGAGCTTCACTCTAGGATCACTGGGCAGAGTTTCTCTTGATGACAGAGGGGTGTCATATTTTATCGGGCTCTTTTACACTTGTTTTTACACATCTAAGTTTTGGCCCACTAATTCCCACATGGAGTATGCACAACAAGTAAAGAATTACAAAAATAGCTCTGTACTGAGGAGATGAAGGTGTAAGTCCTGGACCTACTATCGACTTCCCATGTGACCTAGGGACATTAATTTCAGAGCAAACCACAGGCCTGTTTTCCATTCACTTCTGCGATGAAAAGGAGCCAGGGGAAGAAAAGCCAGGGATTTCCGCATTGCAGGAGGAATCCCTGGCCAGTGTATAGGTAATGTGTTATTTTTAGGCTCTTTCAGTATGATTGCTCCTTCTGTAAACCACCATGCATATAAATAGTAAATATTCAGGCATATGTGTGATTTTTTTCATTCTCTTTTAGTTAAATAAGACAAGGTCTTTTGAATCTCATCCTGAAATCAGCCAATGCATAAATGTCAGATTATAAATTAATATTGTTCTTCTTTAGGTTTACCAGAGGAAAATGAGTATTCAAGACTGTCAGCCAGCACTACGGCAGGTTCATCGATTCAAAGGCATAGGGAGAGCCACACTAGTCAGGTAAATATTTCATTGACCATGTACTAGAATCAGTAAAAGAGAAAAAAAAAATAGTAACTGCATGTTGAAAGCTGTCTTGATTCACATTTGTGTGTTGGCATTGAAAAGTGCAGACTCCTTTCACAGGCTTGTATTAAGCTAAGAACTCTAATGAATTTACTCCTAAGGTTTTGTTTTGGTTTTGGATGGGTTTTTTTTTCTGGGTGGATAATATCATCCTGAAAGTTTCTCATAGTAGACTACAAAGTTAATGTTGCTGGTTGTGAGGATGATATTTTTCTGGCAGCAAATATGTCTCTTTACCCTGAGAGGACCCAGATGTTATCTCTCTCAAGATATTCAGACTGGAAAGAGTTGCATGATAATGAACCTCATAGGAATAAATGCATAATTATATCATCCTTTCGTATATAAAAGCAGTGAAGACTTTAAAAGCATTCTTTGCTGCTTTTATACAAATATCACTAAGTAAAAATTAAAACCAAAATATCTATCCATTAAAGCAGCAGTATATACTGAGGTAGTATGAAGCTTTAGTTATTTTAAAATTTCTGTTTAGTTAATGTCACTTTACAATAAAAAACATTGAGTGAACAAAATGGAATTAAATTTGTCATCTTGTATTTTCTTCATTCTTTTCTTCAGCATTTTATATATAATGTGAAACACTTTCTACATAGCCAGTTCAGGCATGAAGATACTCAAGAAATTTTATTTTATTTCATTTAAATGTTGTCAGTGTAATCTCCTGTTGACTTTATATCTTCAGTGCACTTTTCTAAAAGGGTAGTCCTGAGCTACATTTTTTATTTGAGATCACCCTAAGAGTTTTACAGTAAAAGCATATATTGTCCAAAGGGAATCTGTGTTGCAGCTGAGAGGAATTTCCTCAATCAAAGCCTCTCGTTAACCAGTGGTACAGTTTTGAAACTATTTTACCATAAGGCAAGGTAAAGTGATTTATCACACTTAAGAGCTACTTGTTGTCTGCAGCAGACAGCTGACATTTCATTACAACAAAATCCTGACCCTACAAGTGAACGGATGTTTGGCCATTGACTCCCAACAGGAGTGGGATTCAACCTCCAATGTCATATTCAGTCTTAAAGTAGCTCTGAAAAACAATAGGTTTTAAATGAGTAAGTATGTGAGCAAACTAGTACAGAGGTCTTCACTTTTTGTTTTGCTGCCCCACTGTCCAAAGCACTGGCATAACTACACTGCCTATTTTGCGTTGGATAATTGTGCCAAGACAGCACACTGATGGCACTACACTGATCTCTTCAGGGATATGAGTGGAGCTAGACAAAGCTGCTCAGGCACACGTAGACACCTAGTACAAAGTAACAAGTCTCTGCCATCACCCCATCTCTCAGTCTCTCAAAATGTCCTTCAACCATATCATGAAAAAATACTTACAGTTCTACAGTGTGCAGATCAGCACACTGTAGGATATGGGGATATGGGACTGTGAAGACGACTGGAGGTAATGCTTTCCGTTGTCTCTGTTAAATTTTTTAATGACAAACAGAATACTTTTTAGGCATGAGAGTGGCCAAAGAGGTCTCTCTAGTGAATGAAGAATCCAAGTCCCAGACAGTGCTCCGGTTATAAACCTCACACGGTGAGACACTTTTGTTCTGGAGCACCTTAAACCACTGCTGCTAAAAATGCTTGCATGGGATGAAGGAGGATCATGTTTAAATTGCTACATCACTGCAGCACACAGAGAGTTAAATGAGCTGGGTATAAGGGAGCATCTTTGTCTTATCTTTGCAAATGGAAACTATCTTTATGTGAAATTAGTCTGCAATATTTAAATGCCTTAATTTAGAAGCAAGCCTTTAACCATTTACAAACTTGTATTTTTGAGTTTTCCAAAACTACTTGCCAAAAGCTGAATACAATTTCAGTTCGGTACTTTGAAATGTCATTTTTCAGAAAATAAATGTTTTGCCAAAGTGCTTCACAAACCTTTAGATCCTGTGCCATGAACTCAGAATTACACACAGGGGCAATCCTTAAATGCAAGCTCAATAAGAACTGTGACAAGTTTAGAGAAGAAACCTGCAATTCTGTAATTTTTTTTTTTATACAATTACCTTAATGAATAAACATCTTCCAAAATAGTGCTGCCAAAAGAAAAAAAAAATTTCCTCCCACAAACAGAAAAAAAAAATCTTAAAGAAAGCCTGTGCTCAGAGGGCTGGTAATTCTTACTGTAAAAATCATCCCTCACCATTTCAAAAGCATGGCATATATTTGAAAATGATTGGGTTTAATTGCAGTTGACATTTCTTAGCATGCTGCTGGTGACTCTAACAGCGCACAACCCTATTGTAAAAGTCTTTGCCAGGCTTCACTGCAGTAACCTTATCACTTTAAAGTAATTCTTGCACAGACGTATGAAATAGGACAGATTGTTTCACAGATCTGAGAAGTACTGATTGACTAATTGCTTTAGAGAGAGAAACATAGGCTGGGTCCTTGGATTTCTTGGCAGACACTCTGTCATTTCAGCTAAAGGAAACTGGTTCATTAGCTTTCAGGGACTTCTAATATTTATGGGTTTTTTAATATCTCCCTGCTAGTTCCTTACTGTAGTGACAGGAGTTAATTTCATTTTTGTCACAGGAACTCAAGGCTCATGTACATCCAACTAAAGTTTAGGCATTATGGCTTACAGTACCATCATGTTGTCAAATCAGGTGATAATTACCTCCATCACTGCCTGATACTTCCTGCACACTGCAAACCTACACACTTCAGAGAGCAAATTCTTCAGCTCAATATCTGTCAACATGCATCATAGGGATCAATCTTTTAACAAACACTTTTGGAAGCAATTACCAAGTATAAAATAACATGCAGGTGTGAACTCAACAACTTAACTGATCACCTCTAAAGTCTGCTGAAAACAAAAAGTTCGCTGTTGACCATAAACGCTACTTTTCTAGGGCAATGGTTACTTTAAGATCAATTTTTGTCAGAGTGGAAAAAGGACAAAAACTGGAAAAAAAAGTTAAAATATTAACAAAATATTTCTTACATGAAAATTATGTAATAAAATTCCACTTTCTTCTGCTAGAAAAATGGGGAAGGGTGTTAAAGATAAAGCTTGATTTTGTTTTAACAGAAATTATAGGATTTACAAGAAAAGAAATGAAAGTCTTGCATTTTAAAAGAATAACAAAGTAGTTTTGGGTTTTTTTAAACTTAATACCATTTCCATTATACAGTTCTGTGTCTGTACATAGATTTCTAATGGATTATATCCATAGATTGCAAGTAAGTACCACATAAAAACTTAAAGAACCTAACATCTGCTATAACACTGTAGCATCATCATCTTCAATGAAGATGAAAGCTGAACCATAAATTTGGGTGTTAAACCAGTTATCAAGAAGCATCATGCACTTTAGTCTGTTTGGATAGTAGATCTTTAAGAAACTATTTGTTAGCAGAGAGTCACACACATATTCTTTTCACCCACCCAGCACAAAAGCTTCTATGTAGTTTGTACTTTCCTTGTAAACCAAAACATTTTAGTCAAGAAAATCTTAAAAATGTAAACTAGAAATCAACAGTAAAACGGTACTGTAGGAAACGATATCCTAATCTACTCTTAGAAGAAAAGCTACTTTACTCTTGGCAACTAAGCCCACACAAGGACTACAAGTAAGCTATAAGGAGTGCATCTAACTCAGCTTATATGGAAAAACTTCTGGTAGCCTCTTGGTTCCTGAACAGCAGAAACTTAGGAAACTTCTTTTTCCAAATTTGATTAAAAAATTACTGATTTAAAATTATTTAAATGGTTATTGTTTGAAATTGCTTCAGTGATTTGTTTGGACATTTCCAGACTTCCAAATGTGCCTGGATCTGTAGTCTTGAATTCTTATCCTATAATTTCCTTAGAGGCAATGAAAGGGCCAAAATGCAAGAGATGTTTATTCTGGTTGGTTGTGCCATAATCTTGCTTAGATATAAAATTTTACTATGACTAAGGTCATTTCTAGTCAGTCACACTCCAGGAAATTATCCCAAAGCATACTGGTGACTTAGCAAGGTCTAAAACCCCAAACCTCCTATAAAATATAAAGAAATAATAAAAAACACCAAACAAACCAAAAAATCAACAAACTTTATAAAATATTACCTCTGTGCTCTTTTTCTTTTACACAAAGCATTCCTCAGTTTCTCAGCCAGTCTAATGAGTTATCTTCTCCAGACTTTATTTATCGCTTCCTGTGTTCTCAATAGCTTCTATGAGTGTGTGCATTTAAAAGATAGAGCATAAAGACTGTTGAAGTACCTTGCTTCTTTGGAATAGCAGCAGCAGCAGCAAGATGAAAACAGAGTCAACAAAAGTAAGGCTGTATCTTTGGCACCTCACACAAAAGCTAAGCGGCCCCGTTGTCTTTTTCACAGATCCAGGACTGTATTTTTTTCTATTATTTTTGGTAAAAATATTTTGAAGTTGTTCTTAAGATTCACTATGAAGTGGGATGCGATGTGAGAAAGACAGTGGAATGAAGAAAAGCAGGCCAGCAAAAAGACTTCTTGTTTCTTATGTGGGCAGCAAGAAGCAACATGGTCTGTCTGTAACAGGATGAGATGGACAACCTGGAAATAATGAACAGATGGGAAGTGAGGGGCAGATTAAAGAGTAGAGTGATAATAAGCATGTGTGTGGGGCGGGAGTGGGGAGTAAAACAGGCACCAGATAAAGGATGATTCAGAGAAGTAAGGTTGGAGGAAGAATAAATTTGACTGAGAGAGAAGGTAAATAAAAAATGGAATAAGGGATTTAGAAAGAGGAAATAAGGAAAAGCCAGAAAGGAGCTCCCCCCCCACCCCACCCCAAAAAACCAAACCAAACTAAAAAACCACCAAAAAAACCACAAATAAACAGAACAGAGAAATAAAAAAAGCAGCAAAAAGGAAGATAGGACAAACAGGAGGGAGAGAACCAAGGAGAGCGCACAGAGTGGTAGAGTAAAAAGAGTCAGGACTAAGGAGGAAAAAAAGATAAAGTCTATATGATATTCCAGATATGATACTCGTCTTCATATGCGTGTTCTTTTATGTTCCATAAAATAAAAATAATTCAGCCATCCAATAAAAAAGGTAGAAAATTTACCATTAAAAGGCGCAAAGCCTCATTTTGCAGTTTAGCTTTCTAATGGCCGAATGTTGCTTTATATGCAATCAGATGGTGTTACACGTGTTCATTGCCCTATGGAAATGCTCCCAGAACAAGACACAAATAAGCAAGCAGCTTGTCATCTAGTAGGTTAAGTAACATCAGAGATACAGTACACCCTGGTGTAAGAATTGGTTACTCCTGAAACATGTTTTATCTGTCACGTGTTCAAAGAGGTGAGATAAAAAATGATGGTTATTTTTTCACATATTGTTATATTAAAAAATCTGCAGTCTTCTCTCTTCTATTTTGTTTAAACCCCATAGTGCAGGTTGGCAGATTGCAGTACTATAGGAGCCAACATCTGACAATGAAAAATTGGAAATGTCTTTTCATATTCGTGAAGAATGTATTTATTGTTTCATTACAGCTTAAGCCATAGCTTATTTCATGAAATCTCATTGCTTTCAGCAGTCTCTTCCCTCAGAAAGAGCTGCATATTCATTATAGTTTCAAGGGCCTTCTTTGTTCCTACTCGATTTAATATTTGTTGCCAATCACTTCTTTTGTTGACTGTTCAAAAGTTAAAAAAATGAATAGTCAGGAATGCAATGTGTTGCTACCCCCCGCCCATTGTCACTGGGCTCTAACATTCGTTATTAATGTCTGCCGTGTTTGCCTATTAGCTGGAAGTAATCTTTGTTCATCTTTGAAGCAAAATGTGGCAATCAAACAAGTCTGGTGTAACAAAAAAATCACTAACGCCTTTGTAAACACATAACATCCAAGAAAGGACAGAGAATGTTATATATTTATCATTGATCTGAATCAGTATATCCCCTTGAATTGTGTTTTGTTTATTGTTTTGACAGTAATGTCAAAGAATTCTCTCTGTAATGTCACATACAGACAAAAATCAGGTCTTATAACACGGTGAGGCTTTATTTTTAGGAGTCTCACAGTCAAAAACATGTTCCTTATAGACTAAACGGCGTGAGGTAATGTGTCATATAAATTCATCAGTGTGTACAACATCTCATGTTTCTGTATCAAGGGCTTTTGGAGGCCTGATGCCTCTTCTCCTCAGCAAGTGTGGCCTAGCTCTGACTGCTGTGACCTCCAAAATGGAAAGTACAGATTCTCCCTTTTGAATCAGTAGATGCCACAGTCTACTCCCAACACATTTGAGGCCCCTTTTCCGTCCCCATGCCTTCCTCCTGATTGCATTTTCCCTGGTAGAAAGCTGTGATTGTTGAGGAGAAGGGAACAAAACCTTCTGAGCACCCTTGTGCTCTCCCCAAGCTTCAGTGTTTGGTTAAAGCGTGTATCTCTTCCCCTTGTGCTGCCCTGATAGCCAATGGATCACCTTAAACAGCTGCTTCAAAGTGAGGTTCAGTGGGTGTGTGGTCCACTACCCCAGTGACAGGACCTGACTTAACCATAAGTGCCTGGTGTGAAAGAAGATAAATTGGTCCCTCTGCCCATCATTCTCTTGCTGTCCCACAGTGACACCAGAATATCCTGCTTCCAGCATCACCCCATGACCGATGTTTGGAAGAAAATCAAATCTGACCCCCGCAAAAACCCAGACAGCTGAAAACTGCTTGTCAGAAGGGAAAGCATTTCTTCCAGATTCTTGTGATGATCCTATTTTTTTCTTTCTCAGAAAGGCAGTCCCTGTTTAGTTTTATTTTAAACACAAAGTTACTTTAAGATAACCCCCAATTTTTAAATATCAGCAGTTATAACTTCCTTTGGTATGTCATCTATATAACACCTGTTCTAAAGGTAGTTTCTTCTTTTGATGTAATAGATTTTAACTGAGATAGAAAAAATATTTCCNTGTTTAACTGTATTTGAACTGACATACCTCTTCCAGAGCAATTTCCATCAGAGAGAGCACCTGTCATCTTTGCCATTTTCTCCTTTCCCATAAGCCTGTTTGCTGTCCATTTAGAGAGTTGGGGCTTTTTTGAAGATTGTAAGGTTGCTGCAACACAAAGAAAATCACCAGAAGTTTAAAAGAACTATTAAGTAAAATAATTTTATTGTTGCATATCACATATCAACTTATTACGTCCCGTGGGTCTGCATTTGCTAAAAATCGTGTGTCCCAGCATTCACGAGACAATCACATGAATCAGCTGGGCTCCCAGTGGTACATTTGTATTTGAAGATTTTTAATTGGAATTTAGAAGCATGTAAACTCATTTATCATAGCTGCTCTCTACTCCCTGCTGGGGTCTTACATACCCAATGCAGGTTTCCCAATCAAATACAAATTTACATATTGATTTAATTTATGTTGAATGCTTGCCTAGGCTTTTTAACACACCCTTGGTTTACTGTGTCCTTTCCCCTTGTATCTTTAAATGAGTGTTGTATTGGTAAATAACATGTAGGCAGACAGATTTTTTTCATAATTCAAGAGCTGGTGGAAAAGCAATCCCTTCCTGATTTATGCTTTCTTGAAACATAGAAAAAAAAAGCCCAAACGTGTCTGTTTGAACCGGGAGCATCGGTATTCTTTGAGAGGTTGCAGTGTGCCTATTCTGTAGTTTGGAAAGAAGATGTGACATGCGTGCTTGGAAGCAGTCAGTGTAGGGACTTGTCAGATTCAAAAAGAACACAGAGAAAGATGAAGCTGTTAAAATATGTTAAAAACATTTTTGTGAGAGAGATGCATGCCTGTCACAGGCTGAATCAATATGTGTTGGTCTTACTAATAATCACACACATTAAGAATTATTTCCAGAATTACTGAATTATATTGTGTCTTTAATTTTGAAATGAGAAGTGAGAACATCTTGATCACTTCTATCTTTAAAACTGACCATCCACAGGAGACCCACTGGGGTTTGTGAATTGCTTCTGAGGGCTCTAATAAAGATAACTGTGAGTCACCTACTGGCTGAAATTTGTTCTACTTACAATTTTGGGTAGCCTAAAAACTGGAAAATATTAAAACCATGGGTTTTGTTAAGGCAGTTCCATTTCTAAGATAATTGTGATAATTTATCATCATCATTTTACATTTATTGCATAATTCACTTTAGATCCTTATCATATTTTAGAAAGGTTAAATCACTGCTGTTCTAGACTCCATCTCCCAATGGATTCCATGGTGGGACCTCAACTTTAATAGCAATTTCAAGCACTAATGGAAGAGAACCATAATTAATTAATTGTGAGCATCTACTGACAGTGACTTTAAAGCACCAACATTGACAAATCTATTAAAATAATTGGCAGTTTTTGTCTGAAGGGTAAATATGGACTAGCTAGTGCATGCAAATGTCTCAAGAGCATAGCTTTGTACACTATACATGTCCTTAAATTGTGATGTGATTTTAAAATCTGTTTTCTTTTGTGCTTATGTGTCTATATTCAGGGAGTTTACTAAAACCTACTGAAGCAAATGAAAAGAACTGTAATAAAACATTCAGATCTACATTATATGCAAAGAAAATTTGTATGTTTTCACATCAGAGAATGTAATTAAATGCTTCTATTTATTTTCTGGTGTATAGTAGTAGAAAAATCAATGCAATCACAAATTACCAAAACAATGAGTAGAGTAAACCATACATATTTTTGAAAATATAAACCAAACATTTGTCTGGGAGAGAGCAAAAAGAGGTGAAATACTCAAAAAATCTACTAACACAAATTAATAAATATGTTTGGCAGACAGTTTAATGGGTCCTTTATCCATGGCCTGATGAATAAGACTGTGTTGCATTTGACATACAAATAGACAATTCTGTGATTCTATAATATAAGCTCTTTGTTATTTCTGAATGTTACAAAATACCCTCTGTAAAGTTATAGCATTTGTTTTTTAATATCTCTTAAATAAGAATGAATTTCCAGAGCCAAATCTCTAAATAAATCAAATTAAATTAATTTTAAATGGACCTGTTAATCTTTTTATCTGGCATACATTTTGTCACAAATTATATAAAACTGCAAAACCTTCAACTTCTTATAATTAAAAACTCACTGAATTTTTAACTAGCCTAAGAAATTAAGACCATAATTAAAGTAATTTATTGACTTATAGCAAATCATCTTGATTCTAAGATAAAGGTGAAATTCAGCACGTCCACATCAGGCCATAAAGTGAAATTTAGGCAGAATTTAGAAGCCTAAGTCCAGAAGGGAAAGCAGGGGCTCTTTCTCCAATGATACTATGAAATACTTAAATGAATATAACTCAGTAGGCAAAACCATACTCTAAGATTTTCGTGGTTGCCAACATACAGCCTAAGTGCTGTGTCTTCACAATCTCTTGTGTGCTGAAACTGCAAGGGACTTGCTCTCAAGGGTTTGCTTTAGCATACTTACCACACACAGACAGCATGAAGCATGGGAGTCAAAGTCCTTCTTCCTTGCACTCCGAGTCCACCTCTTGTAGTCTCAGTGTCCTATCAGCATGTGAGATCTCAGTTCCTTCCTTAACCTGAAAGAAGTTAGTTCCACATCTTTTGATTTCCTAATGTACTCTAACCTTTAGATAATGATTGAAGTCCTGCCATGTATGTCCTGATGGAACCAAGCCATTGGTGCTCTGGCACCAACCGAAATCCCTAATGCCAAGAGGAGAACACTTACTTCTGCAGTCTGATAGTCTGGGCTGTGAGGAAGAAGGAACAAACCCTGGGATCTCTTCCCTGGGCTGCTCATTACAAATTTATTTTGTTCATCTTGCCATGCTTTGCAGTGGAAGATAAAGATCTTGTTTAACTGCTTTGGTCCATTGAAGTTTCCAATGGAGAGCTTTGGCAACTCCACAAACTCTCCTTTTGTGCTTCACTGTCTTTGACGTTTCTGTTTTTCTGGACTCCGGATAAGAAACACAGGGTGGTGTTTCCACCAGATGGCAGGGCTGTTAAATACTAGATATTCAATTGCTATATGTTTCTGGGGGTCTAGCTCAAATGCTATGTTGCCCATGTCTCAATGATGGTTGACTTTGAGTAGGAAAATTCTGGTCTACAGTTGATACCATGTCTACCCCTTAAAGGCTGAAGTTGCTTGTTCAGTGTTCATTGAAAAGATCAGTAGTCTTAATGCAATTACTTCCTACACACCTCATTCACCCTTCACAAAATACTTGCTCAGCATATAGAATAATAATGACGAGACACAGCTTGCTGTTTTACATCGTGCTTCATGTAAAATTATTCAGCAAATCTTTTCCATAATGAATATGTATAATAAGTCTTTAGCTTCTCACGGGTCTAATCACGAATGGAAAATAGAGAAGATATAATAGTATTCAAATACATGTAATTGTATTAATTGATCCATTTAAAACTTTCTTTGGCATTTTCTCCCATTTTATTTCCACCCCATATCCTTCATCCAGGTTGAACTATAAACTTTTTCCAGCTTACTTACCAGATCAGTCTCATCATGAATAAAGATTTGAGATATTTTTCCATCCTTGATTAAAAAATACAATAAAATATGTACAAGTATTTGTGGACCGGACCAACATTTGTCCACTATACACTGGAAAATGAGCTCTATAATGACAGTGCTGGCCCAACAATAATTTACAGCTTGCATAAGCAGGGTTGGGATAATTAAGCTTCTTCAGCACCTATAAGCTGTAAGTAGGAGGCATTTGTCAATTGCCTCACCCTGGGAAAGTGTATTCTCTTTTCACCCTGTGCCTGTGGCCCTTTATGTTTCTTGGAATAGCAGTGGCACCGCCTCTACTCCAATACTTTGTCCATCTTTCAAAACTGGAAATTTTTCTGGATGTCATTAGAGTCATGTGGTCAAACTTGTGTTACCTGAGCGTATCCAGTAACATGGAGTTTCAAAACATCTGTTTTCTTGTAAGTTTACTTCTCTGCTAGTGAGCAATCCTTTGGTTATTTACTGCTGAAACCCCTTCGTATCAAACTCTTGCAATCACCATCTAACACAGCTTGTGGTTTGTGTGTTCCAGCACCTCTCTGGGAATCATGCCTAATACAGGTTCACAAAATGTCTAAAATTTACATCCGAATAAAACAGCTAAATTAGGAAGGCTGGATTCCAACCTACCTGTTTTCTAAACTGGGTTATGCCCATCATTTAAACCCACAAAAATCTATAGAAATTGACCGCAGTAAGCTTCAATGCCTCCCAAATTATACACTTCTTCTATAGACTAAAACTACCTGACCTGACTTTCTTGATAATTTTTTTCCAAATTTTTCATTTTTCTTCTAATCTTCCCTACCACACTAGAAAAAAAATATATAAATAAAAGGTAATGTGTTTTGGTGCACAAGAAGTCTCTGATATCCCTCTAATTTTTCATTTTCCTTTCAGTCACTGAGATGTTCTGTTGCATTTTGTTTAATCATAACAACAAAAGGTTTTTTATTTCATAGTGGTATGCAATTGGGATGGCACCAAAATATATATACTTCAAAGAAGTCTTCCAAACACTTTCCATTTTTCTTCTTTTTTTTCTTTCAAAGGCAGAATTTACATCTGTACTTGAATTTACAATACCTTTTATTAAGGCATGTAGGCTAATGCATCTTTCTTTGAACTATCAACCAACCATAAATTAAGCAGATTCACCATCAATCTTCAGGCATTTCCACATAAGGGGTCGTTCCTTCTCTGACAGCACATGCAAAAGGTCTGACTTGCACAGAACACCTCTGAAGCAGCAGCATAGAGCCTGCATAAGCCTCAGTAGCCAGGTACCCTCTAGTCCATGATGGAACTGCAGAAGCCACAGGCAGTAGTACAGTCTTCTGCCCAAAGGGACCTCATTGCCCATGGGTGACAAGAATGCCTTTCAAGTCACTCAGCCCTCCTTGCAACTGGAACCAAACACAGACACCATGTCTCACGAGCATTTAAGGGCACTGCACATCAATTCTTTAATCAAGGAAACTAACATACAGCCATCTCTTCATTATGACAAGGAGTATAAATACAACCTTGACAAGAACAGCCACACTTCTCATGTGAGCACATTTTATTCATGCCAGAGGTACCTCTCATAGGTGCCCCTATGGTGTCCTTAAGAATGAAGGTAGCGGAATAAGGGCCACGGGCCATTAGCTATTATGGTGGATTTGGTTCATATTCCCCAAGTAGGTCCCTTCTGAATACCCCTAATACCTGATCTAGGTGCTGCTCTACTGCACAAATGCTGAGTAGGTCTCAAAGGATTGTGAGATGGACTTCATAGCTTCGTGGACTTGAGCAGTCATGAGGGCTTCGACCTGTCTTGAACAATAAACATAATTATTGGAACAGAAAAGTTTAATGGAAGGGAACAGGAATGGTTTCTTCTAAGTGGATTATGAATAGAGTACAGAACTGTTTGGCTACTACAAGAAGAATTTATAAATAGTCTCAGACGAACTGAAACTGTATTTTGAGTTGTATTCTCTGGGTGAAGACAAGGGCCAGCCCCTGGTTCTAAGAAGACCTGTCGGTGACAAGCAGCATGACTAACTCCAAGCAGTAAAACAGGTTTTAGGTTCTCAATTATGGCTACTTTGGTATTCACATTTAGGGTACAAACCTTCCTACTCCTGCAGCTGCTATTTGCTCTGTGTGAAGAAATAATAATATTATATGACAACAGTTTTAAGATTAAATTGTTAGTCTGTTTTGTGTATTTCAGAGGACCGTGTCCATGTACCTTTTGTGGACACAGGGGTGTTTTTCCCCATTTGTTTCGATCTTGGCACCTGCTTCTTACAACTTCAGTTCTGTGACTTTCAGCCATGAGATTTAAATAAGGGAAATCTAAATCATTATTTTTTCTGTATTTTCAGTGTAAAGAATAATAAATGGGAAGTGTTAAGCACAAAATTTTAAACCCCTTTGGAGGACAAGGTTGCTTCAAATTATTAACAGGGCTGTTTGATCTGTTTTCTTTCTGCAGCAGTACAAATGAGAGCAGCTTTCCCTCTGCAAAAGTGTAGAACTTTAATCCTTACCCACATACATCTACTTACTTCTTTCTTCAATTGTAAATATTAGTTCAGGAGCACTCACCATCTAACATGGCTAAGCCAGGACACGCTGTAGCAGTCTCAGGATTTTTGTTCATTATCCTACCAGAATGTAATGCTCCATGGTGCCCTTTGCTAGTAATGGTAAGGAGCAGAATGTGGTTCCCTCCTCACATGGGGCTTGGCAGTAGAAAACACCTCTCATGAGTTCATGGCAAGGTTATTTTGCTGAAAGTCATTATTGTTTATACATCATCATGCTCAGCTCTTTACAGAGGAAAAAGGAAAATGGGACCCAAATCTGTCCTGCCCACATGTTTCCATTCATGGCAAAGAGGCAGAGTATCCTCTGTGAAGTATCATTCAACATGCACGTTCAGTTTTATGCTGTCAGGAGAGTTAACTTTATCCGCTATTTTTACTATTATTATTTCCTTCTCACTAACAGGTTATTCATCAGCTTAGACTTTCAGAGAATGAGAGTGTGGCTCTGCAAGAGCTTCTAGATTGGAGGAGAAAGCTGTGTGAAGAGAGAGAAGACTGGCAGCAAATCTTGCACAACACTGAGCAAAGAATCACAGCCCCACCTCCACCCCCTTGTAAAAAGCCAACACTGCTGAAGAAAGTAGAAGATACTTCCTGCAACAGACTCTCTTCAGGCATATGGGATACCACCATGTGATTCAGATGTGCGTGTTTGCAGACTGTTAGGAATGAAACCACCTAATGACTTCAATCTGCACAATCAGCAAGTTTCCTTCCTTTCACCAAGTGTGCAGGGTTTTTTTCTAAGCACTCATTCAAGAGCACAGGATGGAGGAGCTATTTAGACCTGTCATGTGTGTGTGTGTGTGTGTGTGTGTGTGTGTGCATGCGTTTGTTCTTTTCATATATATATACACATATACATGTATGTGTGCATCTGAGTATATATATGTATGAGTGCATATATATATATGGAGACAAACTGCACTATAAGTACTTAGTTTAAAAGTACAGGACGGTCACCTAGAGCTCTCCCATGGACAATGAAGACACTATGTTAAACAAGTGATGATGGGGAGAAGTGAGTAACAGACGTTTTAGAGAGATCAGGAAAGTCTGTGTGCACACTGTACAGCTGTTTTATATAGTACAAAAACATGATGTTCCTTGTTCCCTAAATGAATGGGTTTATTATATCACATGTATACATATATATATTTCTTTGTAGATGTCTGTGTTCTATTGGCGTTGCAAACCTGAAGATTATTTACATGTTTATTACTGGTGTTTTATAACTTTATGCAATTGGTGCTGTCGTTCTTTCTTCAAAATACAGGTAATAAATTCAGTACTCGCATTTTTCTTTCATAGTTTATCTTTACCAGCATACCAAACAGTTCCAACACTGTGCTGTTTTTTTCAGAACTGGCGATAGCCTTTCCAAAATCCAATCCTGAAATTCTTGCAAAGCTCCTATATATGCAGGTGCGATTTGATGATCTTCACAGTCATGACTTGGAGAGCATGACTTCTTTTTGGTGGACCCGTGTTTCTGAATGTGTGAACTGTGAATTCTGAGGTTACATCTCAAATCTTATTTCATTCTGGGTTATGTAAAATAATGAGGTGCTCATTTAGATTATAAGTATGGTTTGAAATTCATACCTGATTATGCGTAAGGTCAGGTGTCAGTGGAAAGATGCATAATGGTAATGAGGTATGAAAATAGGGCTGTGATTTACTGTTACAAGCCAGAGGGCTTTATGGAGATGGGTATATCAAAGGATTATGTCCCTATGGCAGTACAGTGATGCATTTATACCTCAAATTTCATGTAATGAAATGGTTTCAGAAAGCGGAGCATTCTAGTTGGTGAACATGAGTTCTGAGCAGCAATGTTAATTTATGAAAAACATGCTGCTGGAAACGTGCTAGATCCGGCTCAGCAGTCTTTGATTACTGTTTTGCCACTAAAAGGTGTTATTTATATATATGTGGACACAGATATTTTGTCAGGGGACATTTATTTTAAATTCTTGGAATATATAGAGCCAGTGCGAAGCCCTTTTCTTGGCTCCTTGTCCCATTCCTCTTGGGATCCAGGAAAAAGTGCTTGCAGACTTGCAAGTGGATGTAAAACTAATATTTTTCAAATGTAAGATAGGTTTAAAAAAGTGAGCTCACCCTTGTTTGGAATTTGTTTGGAACAGAAAAAAATAAAAGCCCGTTTAGAATTGTAGGTTTTTCCATCATGTTTGACAGAAGCTTCAAGCTGGCTGAATGGCAAAATCACATGCTTGTTTGTTTTTTACAGGGAAGCAGCAAAAGTCAAATTGTTCCCATGAATGTCATCAAGCTGTAGGCAGAATTAAGCACCTTCACTTGCTGGAGATTAAAATAGATGTTTAGAATGGACAAGGAAGGGGAAACACCAGATTTTTACCTTGTTATCACAGTTACATTCACAGAAGTCCTCTCTGTAATATTAGCCATTTCTAGTTCATGGAGAAGCAGGGACACTAGATTCTGAATCTTAACTTCAGCTGATGTAAACGGCCATAAATTGTGACTTCTTCCAGGAAGGACAGATTACCACTGTGAGATTATGTGGAAAACAGCTCTCGCCTGCTCAACAATTAAGTCAGCATGAGGCTTCCGCTTTATTGCTCAGATAACCAGAGACATACAGAGATCCCTGTGAAAGGGCAATGAAACAGCTCCAGAACTGCATGCAAGGAGCTAATTAACCTGACCTCACAACTACGTCTCTTCCAGGGTGCAAGCTGCTTTCCCTGCATGGCACAGCATCACTGTACATAGCTACAACATCTACACCAGCTAGCTTAGCCATCCTGAACACTTCACTGCACTGAGACATGCAGATATGCCCTCAGGCTTATCGCTCCCCAAACAGGCCTGGCAAATCGCCCTCTCGTAAGCTCTCCCATATTGCTGACCCTAATGCCCACTAGCTGGCTTGGTGACTGGTCTGGTTGCAATCGATCCACAGCAGCCTGGAGGTTTAGGGCAAGTTGTAAAACCTGACTAAGAAGAGAGTTTAGACCATGCCGAGATCCTTGCTAAGGTAGCAAGTTTGTTATTAGTCCCCAAGCTAGCTATTTGCAAGGTGAGCTTTTGCACCTCCAGACAACTCTGTTGGCATCACCGCGCTCGCAATGTGGGGTACCCAGAGGGGAGAGAATCCATTTGTTGCGTGGAGTTTAAATTGGGAAATACTATAAACGCACATTATACTTCAATCCTTACCAAAAGTTGTCTTAGAACAGTGATCAGCCTCAGCTGCTGGATCTCAGGTGGGGTCTAAGGAACCTTTTTGCCATTTTCAAGGTCCGTATTGTGCCCTGTTACAGCAGTATGACCCACGTGTGGAAAAAAGGTGTGTAGGTTTTCTTGCAGTTTCATCACTACAGTTACACAGGAGAAGCAGCACAAATCTAATTCAGTCAGTCTGATGCTCCAGACAAAGGGCAGAGCAGATTATTCTCCCTTGTTCAGCAGGTCTTTGTTCTATTTTTTGCAAACTTGGGTAAGACATATATTTACTGGGGCTCTTCCTTAAAGCACATGACCACAGCGCAATATGACAAAATAAACAGCAGAAGATATAAGACTTCTTTTTTTCAATTTTGTTATTAATTCCAGGTTATGTAATGGGTAACTTTTTACTTGGGAAGATTTTCTAGGATATTCCATTAAAATATACTACCGTAGGAATAAAGTATTTGTGTTAAAACATGTTTTAAATATTTCTCTAATGGCAGTGAGACGCTCCAGAGTGTGACTTATGATGTCATAATTCACACCTAGTGTGTTCATTGGTCCCTTGGCCTTTGGCCTCATGCCTAACAATGCAGTTGGTAGGGAATTATTATACCATAATTCACACCCTACTGTGTCTTATTGCTTAAATAACCATACCCCCAGAGGTGTCTTAAAACTACCATTAAAGTTTATATTGTGTATCAAAATGTGTTTACAGGGCTGGGAAAATATACTATTGACATTTTGAAATGTTGAGAAGTAGTTTTAGCAGAACTGTACAGGGCTCGTAAATTAATCTCCCCAGTGGAGTAGGCACCAGCCATTTGCAGTGTTCCTTGAGTCTGTGAAGTCCTCTCTCACACATTAAAAAAACAGCTCAGACAAAAAAAAAAAACAAACAACAAACAAAAAAAAGCCTTATGAATTTAATATTCTAAAGGGAAAGATTAAACTCTATGAGCATGCTAATGCCCTTAATATCCAATGAAAAATCTGAAATATATTTATATTTGCAATAAAGCAATTTCAGGAAGCTGGGGTTATCACAGATAATCACTCCTCCACATTGTGCCTTATTGCTTAATTATTAATATGTGAAACAAGCAAAACTTGTAACAAATCAGCCTGTCCTTCAGTATAAGTTTGGAAGAATCAGAAATGTTTTACACTTGGTCTTCAAGCCAAGGGACTTCTAAAACTGTATTAAACCAAGTAAAAGAAAAACAACAGCTGTTTGCATGAGAAATTTTTAAAGCTTGTAAACCTTACTTGCTACTCCTGAAATAGCATTCGGTGTTTTTTAGTTGCTGTAGTTACATTCCTGTTGCAGATTATAAGCAAAACTTTCCTTTCAAAAGCCGATTTGGATGTTCAGAGAAATACAAGCACCAATATTTTACAAAAGATCTGTGTACAGCATGAAGTGATAAGCCTTTTAAAAATTTGTATTGTTTACAGAACATTAGTATGAATGTTGAATAAGTGAATTACATTTCCCTCTTTTTTTGCCAGTGATCCTTTTTATTCCTTCTGAAAGGTTGACTTATTTTCATTAATAACTTTATTATATTGCAGATCCTTTGTGTGTGGGACAAAGAATTTCATTAACTTGCTAAGAAAGCATAATAGATTGTAGCCTAGTTCTAAAGTGATAGTAATAGCCATATTCATTGTAGTTTTTAATTCTGCTTTATAGTATCGAGATCCCTAGTAATCCCATTATTCTTATCTCTATGAAGTCTGCTAATAACTGAAATGCTCTGAGGAACCTAAAATAAGTTTTGCCATTCGCTTGTTAAATGATAAATGTAGTTAAACTCTGTACAAGTCAGTTTTCCAGAATGGTATTAAACATTTCATGGCTTTGTGTTCTAAATATATAGTTTTTAAAAAGAAAACACCACCTGAGCGTAACCATTTGACAGCACCTGAACAAAACAGAAGGGCGTATAAGGAAATGCTTTTCTTCCAGTTTTGCTGTTCTCTGTATACTCAGGATTTTCATTTTGAGAATAAATAAATCCCAGTGCTGGCTTATACTGTGGCTGTGAGAATTAGATCATTAGCAAAGACCGTCTGTCCTTCCACCTGTGGCTTGGCCATTTCCCCAATCACACGAATGTATGCTGGATCTGGCTGAATCATGGATTTTGCTGGGAAGTATTTTAGGCAGAAACTTTGCCGAGTCAAGATTTGACTTTCTGAGGATTTATTGCAGTAAAAGAAAACAAAGACAAAAAAATCTTGAATTAGCTAAAAGTATTTAATTCAACCTAAACTACCTTGGTTTGGTTCTTATGTATGTGTGTATGAAATCCCCTCTTAGCCCGTTCTTGTTTCCTTTACTGTCAACTTAGGTTACGCTTCAAGCAGACTTTTGTAATGAAAAAAAAAGTGGTTAAGTGAAATTACAGCATAACATATAGGTTTATTTTTTAAAATGAAATATTTTCCTTTAAAATAGAATATTTCATTATTTTCAACAAGCTTTTTACCTTTTCCAGATGAAATGTAATCTGAATTTATACACAACTTCGACACTTCAGTCCTACTTTTTAATAAATTCACTCTTCTCTGAAGAGACCGCACTAACAAATATGTTTTGAGATGCAGGAGAATTGCTGAGGTACTTAGAAGCATCAAGAGGGAAAATTACACAAGCATAGGGGCATTACTGTCATAGCAATGTTCATGTGACAGCTATTAGTTACTGCTTGTGCCCTTGCTGTTTTTATCTGCGCTCTAGCCCCTTGTCAGGCTACATGGATATGTAGTCACCTCTCTCCTGATAATCATTAGGTGACAGAAAGAAAAGCGTTGAATCTCTCATAAGCTCCCAAAGAAAGGGGAGAACTGTGCTCCAGGCTCTTTTTAATTACCACTTAATATAAATTACTGGGATATTTCTGAAGATGGGAATTGGAAGGCAACTTTCTTGCTGTCCAGATGTGACCAAATCGCTGGGCTAGAAAACTGTGGCAATGAGATAGCCACAGCTATTAACTGAACAGTTGCAGTGGTAGAACTCCTCTGTCCCACAGCATAGTATAATTTGGTGGTCAGGAAAATACTCCAAAAACTGGTGAGGCTGATTCTGCATCCTTTCCAGAAGAGAACTCCTTATGGATGATTTGAATTAAAACCATCAAGCTGGTTTTAGTGCAGGCTGTCCCTAATAGAGCGATCTGAGCCTCACAGATCAGATAGGCAAGGGGATGTCTAGTGTTCAAGTGGGGCAGGACTAGGAAAGGAGATCTGTTGTCTGTGGATGGGTAAGTTTAAGTGCTCTGGATATCTCCAGGCATTCCTCAGGGTTCTAAACAGCAGCGTGAAGCTATTAAGTGCAGTGTTGGATTGCAAAAGGACCTGATGTCTATATTCTTTCTAAATCCTTGTTTTATGAATCTAGTCTCAATTAGTTTGTGTAGTTAATATCTTGAATAAAATTGACTCTTCAGATAACCTTAATTTATTGTATTTTAGTAAGTAGATTACTAAAAGCGTGTATTCAAGTCTAACATTTGCGGATATAGCTCCCATGTCTATAATACAAAATTATCATTTAAAAAAAACCCAAAACCAAAACAAGACAAAATTAAAATAAGTGCATTTGAAACATACCTTCTGGGTCCATGCTGAGATCTGGACTCCTTGATCTTTAGTGTTATCACAAGTAACATGCTAGATGCCACATCGTCAAAGATCAAGGCAGCAACCCAAAAGTAGCTCTCTTGATTTTCTGTCCTATACAATCCCCAAGTCCTTATCAGACATGAGTGGTTACCAAGGTCAGATGGGATGCAGCTTGAAAAACATGCATCTTTTGTCTTCTTGGGGGTGCGACACCTAGATTTCAGCTTCTCTGAGGTGGGAGAGTCATTCTGTTTAGTTGATCAAAGCCCCAGGGATGGATAGCTTGTATCAGATACCTCATGTAGATGTGCTTACTTTTCTCCAACAGGTCATTCCCTTAAACATCCTGCAGCAGGCTTACTTGTTCAACAGAGACACTGATTTGTAGCTAATTTAGAACCATGATTTTACAAAGATCTTTTGGGGGGTTACCCTGGCTGATTTTTAAGGCCTACAGGTGATTTACTTATTTCTGTATATATACAAAATTCCTGCTTGAACATCCAAAGAAGCTCTGCCAATCCAAAAAAATTTAAAAAAAGCCACAAAACCCAAAGAAAACTACCACAAAAACAAAGACAAAGCAAACAAAAAAAAACCCCAAAAAGCAATGACCCCTGACTCATGGCAAATCTATATATCTGGTCTTTTATTTAATCCCTGTATAGGGATAAAAGGCCAGATCCTGCTGAGAATATGGATCCCATATGGAAGATAGCACAAGACCAGCCTTTAAGGTGCCTTGTCCCTGTAAAGGACTGAGAGCTGGGTTTCTATACTACATGTTTGGGTCTCACATTTCTGACTCCATCAGACCTATCTCTCATTGTGGAAGAAGTGCTGTAGTTCAGGGAGAAAAGGAGAGGACCTTGGCAGCCTGGAACCCCCGTGTATTATAACGGGCATATCTCTGCATGCAGGAGGAAGTGGAGTGAAAAGAGTTTTCATGTTCCCAGGAAGTCTGAGAATTTCTGAGCCAGCACAGTAAAGTTCCCAAACCTCCACGCTCCTTACCTGCTAAAACACTGGGACACTGTATTTAAGACAATTGATGCCTTGCCTTTAAAAATGAGAGTACAGGTGCGTATCTTGGTCTTGTCGAGACCTTGACACAAGACCAAGACACTTGGTCCAGTGTTCTTGAAAATACTCCTAGGTGAAAGTAAAAGCCTAGGTCAGGAGAAAAGCATCCTCAAGGTGAACAGCTACCTTCCCAGGATTACCCTCACAGTTGGAAATTGTTATCTAGAACTTGTGGAGGATGTGTAATATATAAAGGATAAAGATGAAAAGTACTTTGGGGAGTGGGAGGCAGAAGGAACTAGACTTGTAGTAAACTAGTCGCCTTTTGTTGGTTGGTTGGTTGGTTGGTTTGGTTTATATCATTCCACTACTAGGAGAAAATATGCAAGAGGTAGAAGATGGGAAGATTAATGAACAGCTCATATGTACCCTCACGTCCTTTCTGCAAAGCTGCTTTCTATCCAGCAGCCCCCAGCCTGTAGTGTGGCATAGAGGGTTCCCACTCAGGATGTAAAACTCAAGTTTGGTTTTGAGCAGTGTTAAGTTTCTGCCAGCCCATTTCTTCAGGCTGACAGCATCCACTGAACATCAGTCGTGTCCTCCAGAGCTTCACTGAAGTACTGACTCCTGTTCATCCCAGCACATATGCAGCATTTGCTGTCTATTATACACAAATGTAGTGACTTTTTTCAGCTTATTATTAAAGACAGTGTTTTCCGCAGTATTAGCCCTGAAGGAATGCTACTATTTGCCTGACAATTGGATTTTGTGCTTTCAACATATGCTTTGAGCCCAATGGTCCAGACAATTTATTACCCACCTTGAAGTCCACCTACCTGAATCATATCTTATCAGTTTGGCTATGGAGTGCTGCAGTAGAGTTCAGGAAATGTTCAAGGACAGGTTGGAAGGGCTTTGGGAAACCTTGTCTTGTGGAGGGTGTCCTTGCCAATGGCAGGGTTGTTGGAACTAGATGGTCTTTAAGGTCTTCTCCAATACAAACCATGCTGTGATTCTATGAAGTTCTTAGAGTGTAATCACCAGCACACTGGCAGGAAAGTCAGATTACTCATAGGATCTCATCTTAGGAGGCATCTGAGACCCACTTGTCTTCCGAATGATTGTCATCTGAGTGGATGGTTGAGGAGGAAAAATATGTATACAGCTAAGGATGTCACCAAACTCAAACAAACTTGTAAGAATGCTGGGGCAGAATTCAAAATGATGGTACAAAAATTCCAAAGTTTTTTCCATAGGACAGGAAAATAAGAGTTGCTCATTACTCTCTCAGTGGAGAAAAGCATGAACACACTCTCAGAGACAACAGGGCTTCAAAACTCATAGCTCTCCAGAGAGACAGACAAATGATGGGTTTTGGTAGACCACATTTAGGAACTGAGGAGACCAGTGGAGTCTGTGTGTAATGTGCTGAGCTGGTGAGCTCACAGCACTTAATGTAAAAACAGTTGTAGTGTCATAATTGCGGTATCACATGGAGATACACTTTGTGAATGTGTGTGTGTGCCTCTGTGTGTGTGTGTGTGTCTTGTCATCTGTGTTTGTAAATTTAATATGTGCTCCTTAGTAGGTGTGACTATGAATAAATCCCTTATAGGAACACTGAGATTCTCAATTCAACCGTGACAAAGAGTCTGCTATTCCATTATCTGTCTTCATGGTGTCCTCCTTTCCCTGTACAACCCATGCATAGTAGCTCTGCTATTTGGAGAAATAATATTCCCATTTTCCCGCTGCTTTTCATACAAGGAGATAAAAAGCAGGTGGGAGGTCTCTGAGGAGACAAAGCAAGATTTAGTTCCATTTGGGTACAATCAGAAAACATATCAAAGGTACCACTGGACAAGGAAGTGGCTTCACAACACCTTGACAATTGAAAATGAGGAAACAAGTTATTTTGTCTCTCCCCCTCAGCATTGCTTTGCTTAGAGGAACAAGACTTTCTTTTTGTCATATTTAAATTACAGTGACCTACTGAAACTACATCATTACAATGAAAAAGGTATTGAAATGGCCAAAAGCCAAGAGTCATCTTTTTACTCCAGATACTATTACAAGATCTGTTTTTCTTTGTTGCAGCCTTGACATGAAGATATGATAAGGTAAACCTCTCTAATCATTTAGCTTTCAAGGTCTGTGAGATTGCTAGCCAAGGGTGAGCTGTGATAGCTCTCTAGCAGGTGATGAAGTCATGCCCTCATTTCCCCATAGGATTTCAAACTGCCAACAAGTTGTAGCAAAAGTGCTCACTTAGTTTAAGCCTCGAATGCTGTCCCATATATAGAAGACAAAAGACATGCTGCTGCTTTCATAAATGTTCTCCTGAATTATAAATGGTTACTTAAAAGATATGAGAATGTCTCTCACCTTTGCTGAGATTAGTTGGTCTTGAAGAGGCTACTTCACTATCAGAAACAAGTGGGAACCACCATAGAAAATCTTTCCCACAGCTTGTCGGGGTCAAGTGACTAGCTCTGAGAACTCATTATGGCCTCTAATAAAAGCACAACTCTTGCTTCTAATTGCAGGACCTAGTTCAGCACAATTCCCAATTTAATCACATGTAAACACATAGAGGGATATAAAACCCACAAGTTATGACCCAAGAGCACTTGCAACTGGAAGGGGTCACTCAGGCACATGGAAGTTTCTGATTTCAATCTGATTGTTGACCTCCATGGTCGTGAACTTTAAGGAAAGTGTGCCCTGAAAACTTCTGCAGACAAGATGTGTGTGGTTTTGGAAGTTTTGCTTTTTCCCCTGTTTAAAAAGTAAGAATCAGTAAAATAATCCAGTTTAAGACATCAAACATTAGAATGTAGTAGAGTGCAAAGGTGAAGTGGTGAGCAATCAGGTTCAGCACAGGTAAAGATTCAGTGGTCTGAAAATTACCACTGAAGGATAGTTTGGTTCTGAGAGCTGACAGGAATGTTCTTATTTTATAGATCTGTTCACTCCATGTATTTACCTATACCTGCTCTTTTTAATGACAAATACAGGTTAGCTGCTTTTTGAACTGCTAAGCAGTCAACACATAAAAATTAGCTGAGTAGTCATTTCTCCATTTGTGCTTCGTCATTTCACTTCAGCTCAATTGGATCATTGAGACTTTTTGCAGTGGGAATGAAGAAAGTTACTGATCAATGTATTCTTCAAAAATTCAGATTGGCATGTGTTCAGTAGGATTAATTTTGTCTGTGCTTCGGCAAAACAGTCCTTTTATTTATCAATAAGCTGATGTAAAAGAACTTGTTTCCCTCATTTGACTCTGGTCTCCTAGCCAGGTAGAAGTACTTCTACTTCATAGAACCATCGAGTGCATTAGGCTGGAAGGGACATTTAAAGGTCATCTAGTCCAACCCTTCTGCAGTAAGCAGGGACATCTTCACTAGATCAGGTCACCCAGAGCCCCATCAAGCCTGACCTTGAACATTTCCAGGGATGGGGTTTCCATTTACTATCTGGGCAACCTGTTCCAGTGATCTACCACCCTCATATCAAAGAATTTTTTCCTAATAGCCAACCTAAATCTCCCCTTTTCTACTTTAAAGCCATTACCCCTTGTCCTATTGCTACATGCCCTCATGAAACAGCACTTCTACTGTGATGTTTCTTGTGTACAACAAGGCAACTGCTAACAACATTTTTGAGGCATCTATTAAACACGCTTGGTGCTTCAGATTGTTTTTCAGTATAACAGACATAATTTCTGCAGCAACATTAGGAACATTAGTAAATTCACAGCTCTGTGAACGTTAATGTAATAAACTGGTAGGACACATTGTGGTCCTAAGTGTTGTGGTTAGAGTGAAATAACTTTCCCAGACACCCAGACCACTGTGAGTTCATACTCATCATGTTAAGAGGTAGAAGAGTTTTCAACCTGTCATCTTATAATTATTGGACCATATCTTTGCTCTTAGTTTACTTATGATCTTTAAAAAGAAGTTCCATTAACGCACTGAGGAAACTCTATACTACGATATAAGGAGAGAACATTAACCACAAAGTCCTGATGGTTTATTAGATGCAAACAAATAGGCAAGCAAATAAATAAAAGCAACTTGGAACGTTTCTGCTTTCAGCCTCTTATCTCCTTTCATTTAAATGGAAGTTCTGGCCTTTCAGTATCAGTATAAAATAGAGTCGAAGACACATTTCTATTTCATTATGCGCAGCAAAAAAGGATTGTACAATAGAGAACTATTTTCCATCTCTCATGTGGACATGGTCATTATTTACTGGAGGCTGTTTTGTAACACAATGACCATCTGTCAGTAAGCACTGAAAACACTCAATCATGCTGGCTGTTATTGTTAAAATGCCACAATCAGTGACTGCTGTGAGGGATTAATAGATTTTTTTTGCGCTAAGAACAATTACATATTTAGGAGGCCAAATTAGCTCTCATTGGAGTTGGTATAAATCCAGAGCTACTCCACTGGAATCCAGGTATCTTCTCTAGATTTATAGCCAGGTAGCAGATGTCATACTTTGATTCAGACCTGTAATGTGAGAATATCAGGGAAAGGGCTTCTTTTTAATAGATTTTTTTTTAATATCTGTGAGTGAAAAAGGTATATATACATTAATTTGTACAATGAATAGAACTGAAACTATGTTTTCCTCCTGTGTTGAAGAGATCACTCAAAATGGTGTTCTGCTGTTCTGCAGAATGGTACATATAATCGTTGTTTGAAAGGTTCGGTTTGCAGTTACGTTCATTAAGCTTCTCTTTTGAACATTGCATTGCATTTCTTTGTGCACATTTTGTCAGGGGTGTAGATGTTCAAGTGAACCACCAGCTACACTAGCAGAACCCAGAATTGCAACTGGATGTAATTCTGCACAAACCTGCATAATTAAACCCTTCAGGGAAAGTCTGGAATGAGATTCGTTCAGATGCAGCCATGTGATTACAAGTGCATCATTAACATTTTTTTTATATATATAAAGGGAAGTGATGCCCTCAGGGTGGCAGAGTGAGGGAGAAATATGGCCTATACATTGAAGGTCATATGCTATACAGGGGTGGGAAAACATTTCTTAATCAAAAAAATCCCGTCTCCATATCATTTATTATGACCATGGGCTATAATTACTTAGCCTATTAAAATGCTTAACTCAATTAATGATTTAGTTAGTAAGAATTAGAGATTTCAACTGAAGGAGGAGCAGGAGCACAAAAGGAGGTAGTGATGAGTCTGTTCTTGAAAGGAGTATCTCCAAGAAGTCTTTGGAAACCCTCAGATCCTTTCAGGTTCATGGGCCACTGAGGACCTTGCAGATGCTCAGCATTTCACACAGAGGTCTCTAACATGAGGTGGAGCTGGTCCTTATGGTTGCTACCTCAGATGCCTTTTTCTCTTGTTAAATCCCATCTCCCTTGCTGCCAAATGGCACCAAGACTTTCAAAACAGGTGAGCTGCATGCAGGAAGTCTAATGCTCCCACTGTTTCATAAGCCTCTATCATCCCAACACATGTGAGACAGTAGGTAAGGCATGAGTGTAGCAGGGACAAGGAAAGAGAATATCCCAGCACACACTCTGGCATAGCTCTGCATGTTTCTTCCCTTCCTCTCTGTGTACACAGCATGGAGCAGGAGGAGGACAAGGGAAGAAAATTAGGATGTTTCTGTCATGTGGCTTGACAAAACCATGCTCATTGGAATGGCACCTGTTTGTACAGGAAAAAAACCCCACAAATGTAAGTGAACAATTATAAGCAGTTGCTTTGCAGCCTCCTAATTTCAAGTCTTCACAACTTCTACATGCCCAGAAGCAAAGATCTTCTGAAAGCAACTGCACCTACCCACCTACATCTGCCCTTTTTTTTTTTCTGTGAAAAAGCACGATAGACCTTCTTCCACAGGGTCACCATGTGTCGTTCTGAAGCTGCATGACACTTACCTGTCCTCAGCATATTAAACATTTACTTTTTGATTGCATGCAAGCCTTATCAAAGAAAAGCCTTGTGTGGGCTGAGTGGGCCTGGAGAGAAAACCTAGCCAGTTTGTAGGATGAACGTACCCTCTGCAGGCTGCCTTTTCTGGTCTGTGAGCTTCCCATTGACTGATGGTAATTTATCCAAACCTGTGTATCACTCATAGTTGTTTGTTAGACATTTGTCTAAACAAATTGCGTCCTGTGGCAGTCAAGCTCCAGTCAGTCATTTTTGGCTACGTGTGCCTGGTCCCTTAAGTGACAAGGCATTCAGTTTCCTACTCAGATGACATAAGCTTTATAAACAGCCACAAGCTTGATGAAAGTGCTAGGCTTTGACTCATAGGCTGATAGAAAGCTAGGAAAATGGTAGCAAGACCACAACCACGCAGAAGGCAAGGTCAGTTTTATTGGTCAGTTGCCCTTAGGTGCCATGCTCTTTCACCTCAAACATGATAATAATTCAGGGAGTCTTAAGCAGCTGATCTCCAAGGGGTTGTGGTTCTGAGTATTGAAAAGGATTACTCAAAAGATTTGTTAACACACAGCAAAATGATTTATGGAAATAATGCTCAGTAAATAAGCCCCAGAGAGGTTCCAAATAAATTATGCTATATTTGCTCATTTACATAAATATTGCCTTCAACTTCTTACATGGCTGCTAACTGCTAAAACAACCTATGAGGCAATGTATTTACTGCGCTCTTGTTACACAAGAACTAATCTGAAAACAGTGGGGCTGATGAGCCATCTTAGGTTAAGATGTGGCACTGTATGACATCTAGCTTTTGTGATATGATGAGGTAATGTGACATGACATGAGCGTATGCCATGAACCAAAGGTCAGAATAGATCCAAACAGATACACCTTCTTTCAGCCTGGTTAGTCACTGTCAATTTGTGGAAAAGGCTTCCAGACCAGCACATGTTTCTGAGAACAATTTATGATCATGAAGTAGGTGTATTAATTCACTGGCAGAAAAGCTTACCACCTACTTATCCATAACACCTTTCTACCTAATGGAAATTGATTAGAAAACATTTCTTCTCCTTAGAAGCTTTATTTATTTGCATATTTAAATTTGGGCAGCTGCCTGGGCCAGATTCAGAGAAACGATACTGAAGGGCAGAGTATCCCTCCCTCAACATCCAGTATTGGCTTATGTGGGAAGAATGAGTATATTGTCTCTAGTCATATGGCCTGAGGGATCACTTATTTGATGCTGCATGTCCTCAATGGTACCCTACTTCACCCAGTCCTGACCCCCCCACCTCTTCATTTAGGGGACTTGTTGAAGCTTGTTTTCACTATCTTCTCGCTTGTAGGCCTGAATATTCTTTGGCTGAAGACCATAGCCTGGGGAGGAAAGGCAGATGGTGTGTGCCTAGATTCAGTTTCAGGGATGCAGAAGCTGGCAAGCACTTTCACATCCCACAACACTGACAGAGCCAAAGGGACTTACCAAAATTGGGACTTGCACAGAACACTTAGACACCCAAGTCCAAAGCTGTGATCCTGCTCAGCTGCTCAAATTTTGCTAGATTCCATTTCAATATTTCAGTTTAAAGTTTTCCAAATACATTGAGTAACACCTCAGTTCATGCACAGCCCTGCTCAAGTCTCGGCAGATGGGAACAAGACAATCTCTTTTCTGCAGCACTGATGAAGAATATAAAACACGGATGGACCTTGGTATATGTGTCCTCTTTGAACTCAGAGATGCTTCAAATACAAAGATTAAGGCTTTATGTTGTAACATATGAGGTTGGAGGTCAGCAAGACAAATCATCCTCTCACATATTGAGTCAGGACCGGTAGGATCTACTGTCTGCAGATCATCACTGAAGGGTGAGTTGACCTGTCAGGATGCTACACACTGCTAAAACTAATTTCTTTTTCCATTTTTCCAGCCTTCTAACAAGTTAGGATATTTTTCTGGTGCCTAAAATAATTAATTTTTATTGAAGATTATTTCCTCCTGCCTTCCCGTGTGTCTACACGGGTTTGGTGCTTATTTTCCCCTTTATAATGCGTTTTGTATAGCATGTTATCATGCAGAAACCTTACTTGAGTGAGAGGATGAAAAAAATAAGAAAGAAACCAGAAAGGAAGGATATTTCAATAGTGCATCTTGCAAGAAATGCTTGTGGATTTGCATGTTTTATTACAGTGTCCAAAACTACTATGTGAACTGTGCTGTTTTGAAGCCAGATCTCTCAATATATTACCACTGAAATCAACAGATGCTTTTGTCGATCTGAATGTCAAGCTGTGATTCTTCTTACTTAACTGCATAACAGTGAGATGAGCACTTCAAGCTTTTTTACATCGGCTGAGAGGCAAGCATATTTAAAAAGCAGTTCATTTCACCTCCTTAGATATCTACCTTAGACATCCAGTGCTTTTTGTTCACTACAGTATCAGATTGGACAACAAGTTGAGACCATACACCAAACTCTTAGGTTTTAGATGTGAGGAGAGATTAACCCAGCCCATATAAGGTAGTCACACAGAATCTCACAGAAGGGTATGGGTTGGAAGGGACCTCAAAAGACCATCCAGCCCACCCCCTCCGCCAGAGCAGGATCACCTGGAGTTGGTCACACAGGAACATATCCAGCTGAGTTTTGAATGTCTTCAGAGAAGGAGACTCCACAACCTCTCTGGTCAGCCTGTGTCAGTGTTCCATCACCCTCACAGTGAAAAAGGTTTTCCTTATGTGCACATGGAACCTCTTGTGCTCCAGTTTGCCTCTTGTCCTGTCATTGGACATCACTGAGAAGAGCCTGGCTCTGCCCTCCTGACACTTGCCCTTTATATATTTATAGACATTGATGAGGTCACCCCTCAGTCTCCTCTTCTCCAAGCTAGAGACCCAGCTCCCTCAGCCTGTCCTCATAAGGAAGGTGTTCCACTCCCTTAATCATCTTCATGGCCCAAAATGTTTTGTGAATAGATACCTCACCGTTATTAGGAAACAAAAGAGCAGCATTCTCAGAGCTCTTTCTTCAAAAAAATGAATGTACCACTGCACATTCTAAATTGATCCATTTTTTTCTGAATTTTTACTGCTAGTACTGAAATCATCCTCATTTTGACTAGAAAGTCAATGAAACTTCAAGACTATGCCACCAAAGGAAGAACAGATGTTTTCTTTATGGCAGAGGATTGTTTTTTTCTCATTAGTTGTTTTTAATTATCTTGCTTATGAAATGTGGAGCCACCATTCCTGAAAGATCTGAACAGTGCCTTATTCTCTACTTGCCTGATGCAGGTTTGCATACAGACCTTGTTCTTGATGTAAAATGTGCTACAGCTTTCAGAACAGTTCAATCACTTTCACAGAGATTCGCAGATTCACAGAATTGGAAGGGTTGGAAGGGATCTCAAGAGATCATCAAGTCCAACCCCCCACCAGTGAAGGTTCCCCAGGACAGGTCGCACACGTAGGCATCCAGATGGGTCTTGAATATTTCCAGAGAAGGAGACTCCACAAGTCCCCCTGGGCAGCCTGTCCCAGGGCTCTGTCACCCTCACCATGATGAAGTTCTTCTGCATATTGGTGCAGAACATGTTAGGTAGCAAGGTAGAAGCTAGGTGAATAAATAAAAATGCCCTTGCATACCTGGTGTTAACTTCTGGCCTTCATGAGTTTAACTGAAATATTGAATGGGCCCTTAGATGTGGCCGGAGTTTATCCTCCATTCAGTTGAGAGGAAAGAAATGTCTCCTTTCCCATGCTGCCTTGGCCCTGCTCGGCTATATCACCGGATTGGAAACAGGCTCGAAACTGTCGTTTCTGTATTCACTGTTGCTGATTATTCTTTCAGTTCTTTGATTGTGCTTTTGATACTTTTAGTTCTCAAAACTGAGACTGATTTTAGTGGCTTCTTATTTTTATTTTATGCTGACATAAATGACAAATATGGTGTACGGCACATTCTCAGAGGAGAAAGCAGAATATCAGGGAAACCAATTCTGAGAACATTTTAAATAAGGGTACAGTCTCAGGATCAAATATTAGAGAAAGGAGACAGAATTTGGTTTGTTTTCCTCTCTATAATCAATGCAAACTTAATTGGCTTCAGTGTATGCCTTTTCTTCCTATTGATTTTTGTCCTATTGTTCATGTTTGACTGCTGGCTTCCAGCATGTCCCAGGCTCTTTGGATATTATTTTCTCCATATGTTTTTTTGGCTTCTTCCCATTCAGCTGAATTCTTTTTAATAACAAAGTAGTCACAGGCAACACATTTTCTCTAAATTTTACAAACCAGTTTAATTTTGCAGAGCACCAGAATGGTTTCTGTATATGGATTATCCTTTTTCCCTCAAAAGGAACCTCTGGGGTCAAACAGGGCTACGTGGTGAATTCATATGCATGAACTGTACAGACAAAGGTCACTTCAGACCTCAACACTGTCACAGAGGAGCCTTTACTGAACACTCAATTTATATGAAAAAAAGAAACACCTTGCAAGCCGAGGAGTTTCTAAACTAAAGAGTATCTGAGTGATGCACAGGCCTGAGATCACATTATTGCTCTTCATGTGGCCGAACATCTGAGCTGCGGTCTTCTGTTCTGAAATCTCTCAAGAGCTATATTGAATGTTAAGAAGTAGAGTGTACTGGTGCCCTCCTGCTGTCCTGCTGACCACTTGCAGTGCACCTGCCAGCTGCCTTCTATGGGTTCGCTTGCCGCCTTGTTCAGGGGTTTAGAATTGACATTCCAGGCACAGGGAGGGCTGGGAACAAGAGAAGAGGAGGAAACATAGCAAGGATACCCTCTCCTGTTATTATGCAAACCCTGGTTCCTCTGATAGCCTGTGACAGCTTCTGGCTACCAGGGTCTGCACATTGCTAGGATATTTTACATAAGCCTAAATGACAGATAAGGACTCCAGGAAAGTGAGTTAGTCCATCCTATTTCCTTATCAATTCTCTAGATTAACACTTGCTGCAGCTGTTATCCCACAAGTAACTTCCTGATGAGCTCACTGGGCAAGGCTGAGGCATCATGTCTTTATTTGCCAGAGGGTACCATGACAAAATCTTTATTACTTAGCAATTAGATGCTAGAATAAAAACCAATTTTGAGTTCATTGCTTCCTTTAAAACAAAACCAAAAAGCCTCCCAAACAAGCAAACTGAAAATCCATACGTGTCACCAAATGGTTTTACAGCTTCCTTATTTTTGCTGTTGTGTTTGAATAAGGTGTAAAGTGGAAGAGGGACTGCACTTGCAGTCCCTACACAGCCACTGCAGACTGCTAGGAACCTCTGCAGCTCAGTAAACATGACTACCTGTGTTATATACTTACCTCTTTACATTGACTCACCCAGCAAAAAAGGTTGGGAAGTTTTGTGTACACATAGAGATCGCTTTCAAAAAACTGGGAAATAAATGTTTTTCAAACATTTAAGCCAGTCCTTATCTTAAAAAGTCTCCAAAGCACTGAAATGCCTGTAGCCAGCATCCAGACTATCAAGTAATGCAGATTTCCTGGTTCACAAACCCTTATTGCCCACACCACATCAATACTGTTCACTCCTTCAGTGCAAACTATCTCATCCTCTCTGAAACAAACCCCAGCTGATGTTCAGGGATTATGTTATGCAAAGCACCACCTCCAATAAGCAACTTGAACACGACTTCATCAGATTTGGTGCCTTAGACTTTCTGCTAGGTGGCCTACCCGATTTTAATCTACCTATAACAAAAACCCTCCGTGGGAAACTGCTTCGCTCGAGTGGTGTGGGAAGCCTTCCTCTGTACTGTCTACCCCACAGGGAACAGTCCACACAGTTTTCAGAGAACAGGAGCTCCTGGTTGTTCCCTTTCTACATCAGAGAGAAACAAAACGCTACAAAACTTGGCATCTTCCCTCTCCCCTGCCACCCCATTGCGTATTTCTGGTGAGACAGCATCTGCCCTTCAAAGAGTTACTGTGTTGTAACTAACAGATAACAGTGCATGGAGGACTTGAAGGTACTGTGTAGACTATTGAATCCATGTTCCCTGAAATGCAATATTATTTCAGCACTTAACATGTATTGTTATCTTAATCGGCAGATTCTCCTTTTTATCTGGAGAACAAGAAAAGCAATCCTCAATTTTGGAACAGAAAGACAGAATTATCAGCTATTACTGTCCATCTATAATTTGTCTATGATGTCCTTTGACCCTTCCCCATTGCCTCCAGTTTGAAGTATTTTTACTTTAGCTCTAACATGCCTTCAGTCTTACACTGGCTGCCATCCATGGAGAACGTCCATAACAGGTTCACTGTCTTGAGAAGCAGGGATTTTTTCCCAAACCTCCAGAGTCTGGGGTCATTAGTGGTAAAATCTTACTTCTCCAGAAAAAAAGTAGTTCTGCTAAGAAATGTAAACCTGATCCTGTCTTAGCCTATAATTACAAAAAATACTTTAAACAGCATAAAGCCGCAGTGCCGCAGGTGGAGCCAGTTCTGCCTATCTTCACCCTTTCCCTTGTGCTCCTCACCTCCAACCTGTGCTGCCCACTACTCTGTGCCCAAACCAGTGTCCACTAGTATGGCTAAATGGAGAACAGCAGTGGGAAACAGGCTTGAGCCTGTTAAAACACTTAGTTTCCAACTGGATCGGTTCCCTGGTCTGCTTTCCTGTGCCACCACAGGGACAATCATGTTAGCACAAGAGCCAGCTCAGTGCAAAGGGCAAGAAGATATGGGAGAGGGAAGAAGGTGTAGAAAAGGGTGAGCTGCCACTTTCAGCATTGCAGCTAACTTCCTCCTCATTGGAAAAAAAACCTAAAGTCAGTCCAGACGAAGGGAGTTTAAGAGACACTTGGGTTCCCTTCTAGTGACAGAATGTCAGCTTTTCAGAAAGCAGCCAGCCCTTGCTCTGAGAGGAACGAAAAACTGAATCACTGTTTTCCACCTGGCCTCTTAGGCTTGCCTCTGTGCAGAATTTGGCCTGCACTTGGCTGAGTCCTAGATCAAACTCGTGGAAGACACGGCATCATTGACTAGAAAGTGAGCCAGACAATGAATGAAGGGACATTTATCTGAATGTGTAATGCCTATTTCTGTACAAATAAGATGAAAAATAATGAAGTCTATTGATGTTTATACCTATTGACATGGATTGATCACCGTCGTATCTCAAAAGGGAATTAAATTTAAGATCTCGTCTTTGTCTAACATGTGATTGACTACTCGGGTCTGTTCTGTTTCTGACAGATAGGGACAGAAGCCTGGATTAATGTCCATAATCTGATCCAGAGTGGAAATTCCAGTGTTACTCTTCCTGGGCAAAAAGTGAATCCCTTTTAAAGTGATTGCAAAAGCCCCAAAGTCAGAAAGATCTAAGAAGGAGTAAATAAAGTAGAAGAGGGCAGCCAACTCGCATAGTTTCCATGTCATATTCTCACAGTCTAACATTCTGTTCTCTCCAAGGAGGAAATAACAATATAATGTACAGCCCTGCCACTACTGCTATTAATATCTTGGAATGCATCCAGAAGCACATGGGTGCAGGAGAATATGCTGTTCCTAGTAATCACATAAATGTTTAGATGTTTTTCTTTACGAGGCTGAGCCTGGATCTCTTTTGTATGCTGCACTGCATAGGTCCTTATTTTCCAGCTCCTCGAAGGCTGGACCAATCAAGCTTCCCTTTTTAAAGTCAAGTTGCAGCGTAACAGAAGTACTACAAGTTCCAAAACAATGTATGAGCTATTTCAGCTATTTTTGTGCACTTAAAAAAAATATTAAAAAAGAAAAAAATGAAGGGAGCAGGGGAAAGTAAAAGAAAAGCAAACTGGCAATAGTGAAATAGGGAAAATAATTCTCCCTAATGTTTAGCAGAATATGCATGTGCAATTACACAAGGTAAAGTCTTAATGATTTAAGATTATCTTTAAAAGGGAAAGCTGCTTCTTGACACACAACTACACATCCTTTTGGGGTCTCTGAAATTCTCTCCTCAGAGGTTTTCTATGGTGAACTTCCCGAGTGTAGACCGTGTGGTGAACCCCTCGGTGGCCAGCCAGGGGCCTTCACTCCAGGCTGCCTTTGGCCATCATTAAGTACACCTGAGCCCTGGAAGGACAAGGAGATTGGCTCACTTCTTTGTGGTAGAGGTGAAAAGGGACATCCAAGCACAGGCCATAGTGAGGAAGCACTGCTTTACCCATACTGTTGGAAATTTTCCTCTTCTTCTACTTTTAAACTGAAACCAAATGGAAAAAATAAGTGGAAGCCAGGGGGACAAAGTGCTACATCCAGTACCCAGGTGACATCCAGACCACTAGCTGGGTTACTTGGGTACATCATACAGCACCTGAAATGGCATGTGCCCTTCACCAGAAGGGTCTAAAATTATCAGCTTTCTCCATGTGCAGCTGCCAAGGGAGAGACAAAGAATTACGGAGGGTGGGCAGAAGTCTTAAAATTCTTGCTCAACAAACATCAGTAAGATATATGTGTCAGACCACTTTTCTTTATTTCCAACCTGTAAAAAGTGGTTGTGCACTCTCTGTCCTACACAACTATTTACAGGACTCAGTGATCCAGAAGATGAGAGATACTTTCTCTGACCTCTCCTGTGCTTGAAGTGATTCAGACCCACACTGACTCACACTTTCCTGTACAGCACCCTGGATCCAAAGGATGACTGCCTGTCAGTATATGCACAACCAAATGCACCTTGTGAAGCCGGCCTGGCCTCCCAGAGCACCCACACAAGTGATGTCCCGTACTTGCATCCACAGCCATATGAAACTGATATGGGGCCATAGGGTCATGCCATGTGGCACCCCTCCTTGGGGACTTCCCTGGGCACCCGGAGCACTGGAAACCACAGTGCAGGTAGACCATTGCCAAACCATTGCTCCATTGAATCTGAACTAGGGAGAGAAGGTGTCTGTGAGCCTATTCCAGATCCATTCCACTAGCTGAGCAAGCTGTTTTGAAGCATCCTTAGGTATTTCTACAATAGCACAGACACACTGTTCAGAACAGCCTCCACTCCTTCAACTGGATAACCCCAAGGGAACAGTGTCTTCTATCATGAATCTTAGAAACGTATGGAAAAGATATAGCAAAAGCATTTCCCCCCTCAATATTATTATTATATCGAAATACCTGAAAGCACAAAGACTTTTGTTTTCTCTGAGATGTCTAGCTACAAAGATATTCACCATTTTGACACTTTGGGCTAAATTTTTCATAAAATAATTTCCAGACAGTTTTCAGAAACCTCATATTATGGTCCCATGCAGACTGCATTAATGGATTGACAAGATGCTCAAAGATGCTTTTGTGTGAAGTAGAAAAGCGTATTTGGTGCTGGAGGAGAGTCCATAAAGGAGAGGGTACTGTGCTCCTGTTCTACCACAGGCAGGTAGCAGGGGGCTGAACTGAACCCCTGAACGTCTTCTGGCATGTTCAGTTTGACTTGTGGTTTTGTTTTCTAGATCAGTGTAGTTCAGTTGTTTCTGGTCTAGTTTAATTTACAGTGACCGGACCACTTAGCAAATGCAAACCAACTATTCAACATATTCAAACAAGATGTAAAGATATGAGCAGATCCACAATCAGGTTATTTTTAATTTTCAGGGAAAGAAAGATAGGGAGAAAGCACTGTGTAAAGTGACCTTTTGGATTTGCCATTCCTGACATCACAATAATTAGGAAGGAATCCGAAAGCAATGCAGCTCAAAGAATTTGGCCATGGAACTCTCCATGCATTTTCCTGGCCTCAGTATGAAAAAATGTCTTGCTCCATCTTAGGAAAAAAAATGTTCTGCTTAAACACATTAATCTTCTTATTTGTGTCCATTTGTAAGCAGGATGAAAATGTCACAGATTCTGTTATCACCCTGTTTCTCTTCATGTGAAGGTAAAGGGTCAAAATGGACCTAGCCAGACACAGATACATGGGGGCAGCACAAGGTCAGCACTCCTGACAGGACTTACGCAGATCACACAGAGGTGACAGTCTGTGAAAGAATCATGTAGACTCCTAGTGATAACAATAACAGACAAGTCAAATAAATATGTGAAATTAAGCCTGAAAAGCACAGCCTCAGGTACCAAAATTTTTACTCCAATTTAATTAGCGTATTTCAGATTCATAAGGAAACATGCTTAAATCTGCTAGGTCATAGGCACAAACACAAATGAAGGCAAAAAACCATAGTGTGGTTTGTAAATATTACCTCACTTGAACAGTCTCCCCTTTACCAAGAGGAAAAGAGAGCTCAGAGCACTCCTGAGGGCAGAAGAGACTGAAATGGTGTTCCCTCCCAAGCTGGCCTGATGAAGAGAAAGTAGCAGATACTGGTGCCTTATTCAACATGCAATTATCTGTTGCCAACCCCCTTAAGTGGCTGGCGCCCTCAGAGCCATCTGTTGCTGCTAGTGAAAGCCTGTGGGCAATATTTTTGCCCACAAAGCAAGAGCGCAGGCTCAGAGCAAGTCAATGGTCATTAGTTAAGCATGCAGATCTATCATTCTGCTCACCCAGTTTTGAATCTGGGCCGAAGATAAAAAGCTTTTGCGTGGGTTGCTGTTGCTAGGACCCTGTACAGAGTTAGCTCAGCAAGTTGGACCAGGGAATACGGACATGCAGTAAGCAAGGGCTCCAGACAGCGTGAATGCAGCTATACACCCATGGGAAGGGCTCTGTATCAAGTGTGGTCACTGAGCTAGCCACAGCATCAAGCGGAGTATACTTGGACCTAAGATGTGTCCCCTTCAGTTTCCTGACTCCAAATGGCTGAAATTATCACTGCAAAGAGAAAGCAACATGAGCAGCATGTTTTACAGCATCCTAGAGGTCTCCTTAAGAAAACCAAACCTCTAATACAAAGCATTTAGGATCCCCATGGATAGGAGCTGGAAAGAAAATTATCTATTTCTACTCTGTATTTTCACTCTACTAGAAGTGACCTTCTGTTTCAGAAGCATGCTCTCCAGAAGTGGAGATACACTTGTGATGAGCTACTCATTTGTCTCCTCAGTGTTATGAATGTGTCACTGAGGACCCATTGAATGAAGTTTAATGCACGTCTGTGGTGCAGCCACTGCCGTCAATGAAACATAGCATCAAGAAGTTGGAGTTATATTTAATGTAGCTTCTCATGGTAGAGATGTTCCACTCAGAGCAATGCAAGGTTCATCAGAAGCTACAAATGAAGAAGGGTACATATTCAGGTTCAATATGCCCTGAGTGTTACAGCTACAGTTTTCATAATTGCTATGTACAACAATCAAGTATCTCTGATTTTATTTTTTTTCCGGTTTAGAAACTGGAATTTCACTGCCAACTTTTGAAAGTCCTGAAGCTATCATTACAGTGTGCTTGTGAGTTGAGGAACAAGATATGAGTATGAACCTCACAGATGTGATTTAAAGGAAAGATAGGCCAATTGGATATGAAATGCTGGTTCCTAATTGCTAACACTGAACTAAAATAAAAATATGCTTATCTCTTAGTTTTTACTTGGGATACTCTGGACAATTTGGAGGAAGCAAAAACTATATTGACTGAAAATAAATTATAATAAAAGTGTTTATGACTGGTTTACCCAATTTGGAAGCAGCTGGGAGAAAGACTCTCTTTGAGGTGTTTCTGCTCTTCCCCAGCCATGGACTGAGAGAATTTGCACAATAAATTGGAGTTCTGTTTTTGCCCATGCCACTGTATACCCATACCTGTTCATGCATTGGAATGGCTCCGACCTAGACATCGTTAATGCTGACCTAAATTAAACTATCCTCTGTTGAAAAAAAAATAAATATATATATATATATACTTGCCTCAAAGTAGCTAACAGAAACCAGCCAGAAAAATAGATCCTTTTAGCAGTGGCTCCAGCTCTATCTCCAGAAGCTTGTGGGCAAGTTAACAGCACCTCCTAGTTAAATGTATTACAGTAGGCTCATCTAAACTATTCCTCATTGATGATAGAGCAGAGACTACCAGCCAAGAATCTCATGCTGGTATCTAGATGCCAACAACAGAAAACTCCATGCCATGGTGAAGGAGTTTTCATGTTCAGTTCCTTCGGAGTGGATTTCAGTTAGTTATGCTCCTCCGTTCTGTGAAGAGCAGCAGGAAATACGCTATGCTATGTATATAGCAGCATTGTACAGAATAAAGAAGGCAGCAAGTTTAAGATTTGAACTTTGATAGAAGTAATCAGGCAGCTCAGTGGAGTTAGGGTGATTTATGTTAGTTGTGTATCTGATCTTATCTTTGATACTAGCACTAAATGTCCATTTGGTTCACTAAAAGATGAAAAGGACCTCCGGATGAATAGCAGTTACTGTGCCAGATGAAATACAATTCAAATAAACATACCCATGAAAAACAGTTCAGATACCTGTGTTCAAAGTTAAAGAACAATCTGTGCTTTCTAAATGAACTCAGGGTTCTGGATCAGCATAATTACCTATAAAAACAGGCTTATGGTTCCCTTTGTATCTATAGAGGGCAAAACTAACTTCATTTCTCAGAGCCCCATGGATCTCATTATTTAACAAATAACAAAAAATGAAGAGTCAATTCTCTCAGTATTGCAATCAGGTTCAGAGGAGGAATGAGATGATGCATCTCAGAGCCCCTTACCACTCAAACCTATTTGACATTTTTTTGGCAGGCTGAGGAATCCCAGGCAAACTGTCAGGTTAGTTAAGTATGGATTTCATTATCAGAGCCAAAAAGCCTTATGAAAAAGTTATGCAAAGGGAATCACATCTGCTTTTTGCTCAGGAAACAAAATTTAGCTATGAGTTTTGGAGCATGAGAAAAGGAATCCCCACGCCTACATCTGAAAAGGTCAATTTGCGTGTCTCTCATTCCTCCCTCCTGACAGTGTAATCCATTCACACAAAGAAATCAGGTACAGCATGCACAGACCATAAGTACTAAGAGTCTTTAGCAAGACTGAAACAGCCAGTGGTTGATCATGAAAGGACTCAAGGCTCTGATTGTGTTCAGGGCCTCTCCAAACCTTTGTTAGTCTTCTATAAGAAAGAGCCTTCTGACTGTGCATTGTTATATAGCAAAATTCACTCTTGCTTATGTGACAGCTTCCACTTTCTTTGTTGCATCTCAGTAGTCAATAATTAACTATGAGTACACACATTGTTTACACCAGCCCAGTGAATATGCCATTACCTTGTAGAACAAAGAGAAAATTCCATCATCTCTTCTGGAATCAAAATACGACATTTTGTTCTGGTGAGAGCACTTTGAGCATGTCCATTCAGAGTCAATAATGTTATTATCTTTTAATTCTTATTTTATCACTGGTATATTTGGTGCTCAGTAAGTAACATCTGTGCATCAGCATTCCAAAACAGTTTTAAACAAAGTATAGGAACAGCCAAACCATGCTGATGAGAACTTTGGGCAGCATGCCCACTCTGACCATGAACCCAGGGGTATCAGTGAACCAGATGGGAGGTTAGCCTGCCCTCCACTCCTGACTCTGACTGCAGCTGTGTATGCATGGTGTCAACTTTAAAGCCAGCTTTGATATGCCACAGTCACAGTAGTCATAAACCCTGGCTCAGTTTTGGATCAGCTACAGAAAATAATTTTCATAACACCAGTCTGACCAAACATATTTTTAATGAAAGGTGTTTTAGAAAAGACATGTTAAGGTAAGCCTCTTGTCTTTTCATATCATAAAATGCCAGATAGAGGTGACTTGAGAAAACACAAACCTTTTTTTTCTCAGATCAAAATATGTCTTAAAGGATACCTGGGTTTTGCAGATAAAGCAGAGGGTGATTCAATTTTTTGTTCTATACTTCTACTCCCTCAGATTCTGTATAAAGAGATGGAATTAGTGTTGCAGGTAGGTTGACCCCAGTCAACAGCCAAAAACCTACCCAGCTACTTGCTGCTTGCTCCCCTCCACCGCAGGACAAGGAAAAAAAGGAAGGAAGGTAAGAAGACTCATGGATCAAAATCATAACTGTTTAATAAGGAAAGCAAAAATTGTGCACATAAGCCAAGCAAAATAAGGAATTCATTCACTACATCTCCATCAGCAGGCAGATGTCCGGATGCTTCCTGGTAACCAGGAACTCAGCACATATAATGCTTCCTTGGGAAGACAAACACCATCACCATGTATGTGTTCCCTTCCCTTCCCTTCCCTTCCCTTCCCTTCCCTTCCCTTCCCTTCCC
>VZTU01009839.1:63564-92229 GCA_013400835.1 Zapornia atra
CCTTCCCCTCCTGCCCCTTTTTTTCTGAGAGCAAAGGCAGTGGCCACTTCATCGCTCTGATGTTTATACATATGTCAAGGATGAGAGTCTGGAGGACTGAGCCAGGCTCTTCTCAGTGATGGCCAGTGACAGGACAAGGGGCAGTGGGTGCAAGCTGGAGCGTAGGAAGTTCCATGTGAATATAAGGAGAAAGTTTTTCACTGCAAGGGTGACAGAGCACTGGGACAGGCTGCTCAGAGAGGTTGTGGAGTCTCCTTCTCTGGAGACATTCAAAACCTACCTGGACACTCTCCTGTATGATTTAGTCTAGGAGATCCTGCTATGGCAGGGGGGTTGGATTAGATGATCTTTCAAGGCCCCTTCTGTCATGATCCACAACCTGGACAAGACTTAGTTTGGCAGAGATTAAACCCCCTTGTGTTCCAACCGAACCTCAGATCGCTTTGGGTGGCAGGGGGTGGCTGGGCTTAACCCCTGAGTGGCGCTCAATTGATCAGTCCTAAATTCAGTTCTCGGAGAACAGAAGGAAGACTCGAAACAGAGTCAAGGTTAAAGTTGCTTTATTTGGCCCACAACAGACATGCAGGGGAAGGGGGAAGAAAGAGAAAAGGGTGGAAAAGAGAGATAAAGAAAGGGTATCCTTCAGTGTCTCCGGGTCCGATGGAGGGGGGCATGTCCCTTGATGTCTCCATGTCTTCCTTGGTTGTCCCTCGATGTGTTCATTCTCCATTGCTTCCCCTCCTTTTTCCATGGCAGAATACTCCCTTTTTGTAGTCATCCTTGGCATAGCCATAAGCTTCCACCTGGCTTGTGGGAATGCTTCAGGGTGGATGACGGAATATCCAATGTGTGAATGGTTCCTGATGTGTGAATGGCTCCTGATGTCTCTCCTGATATCTTTTGGGTGGATACCTGGAAGGAATGCTCTCCTGATGTCTTCTGGGTGGCCCCTTGGCACAAACCACTTTAGGTCCTTGGCACAAGCCACTTTAAGCCTGACCAGTAGTGATGTGGTGTGGTAGGAATGAGGTTTGGTTAGGTAAGAGAAAAAAGAGGGGCTATGGTCCTGTTGGCAATTGTTAAAGCATATTTCCAGTACCTTACACCTTCCAAGTGTTAACGTTCTGTGATTTTGTGATTCTGTAGTTCTGTGTTAACTGATGTTACATGATACTGCTGTATTATTAGCAGTTCGCTTATTCTAAGAAATCCCTTGGGAGAGATTTGTTTAATTGTGGGATGCAAACCAGCTTGATTAAAATATTAAAGCAAAACAATAATCTATAACTCTTTTCTCCTTATGGCTTGTTTTGGTGGGTTAATATTTTGAGGTATCATTTTCTAATTTCAGTTCAGGGAAGATTTATTTGCTTAACTACTGTTCCATTAATAGATGCCATGTTGAATTTTTAAACGCATTGCACAGCTATGTTTGGACACTTGTTTTAGCAAAAAACTATCCCCAGACATCACAGAATATAAAAATATTATAAATATGGTATTAATAAACAGAAAAGCAGGGTGGTGGGAAAGCAATGGGTTTCCACAGGAGGAAAAAAAATAGGTCTAGGTAGAGTGGCAGAAAGAGGTATTGCATCAAGTTGAGAAGTCAGTCTTTTATTCTCTGTTTATTCATGTTTAAATCACAAACTGAAGTGCCCCACTAACATTTTATCTTTACCAGTTCTGAGCCTAAAAGACTTGGAAGGCTGTTTCAGCATCCCGCATTACACCCACTGATTTCCCAGGGTTTCCCTGGAGCACTGGATCAGACACTGCATTTGGTAACCCACATCCTATTTTGCCTCCTTGGTTGGCTGCAGGCTGCATGCACGCCTGCTGCGTTAGCACTCATTTCAGTGTTGTAAAGCAGTGGGAAAGAAGGAGGTACCGGAGTGCAACAGGTCTCGTGTCTTTTCTTCATTGCTGTGAATCCCAGATGGATTTACTTGGGACAAGAGTAACTGAGGCTTATTTCTGTTATTGTTTAAAGTGCTTCTGTTGAGAGTGGAATAAAAATTTTGAAAAACAGCTACTATGCAGTAGTTGAGATGCACAACATGAGTACAATGACCTAACATAATCCCTTTCAGAACTGTACATAATTGAATAGATTTATTCTCAGAGATTAATCCACTTTCTTGTAGGGAACTGACACTCCTTATCATTACCCTTTAGGAATAATTTCTTGTTTTGGCTTATTGAATCTAAATGTTTATACACAAGAGCCTGAGCTAAGAAACTTTCAGGATAACTCTGTAAGAAAAATGAATGCAACAAAAAAACCCAACAACCCCCCAACATCACTGCAAAAAGAATAGCATCTACAACAAAAACACACCAAAGCAAACATTGCCTCACGAAGCCTTAGAAAAGATCACAAGTCCCGAAGAAACCTTTTATGAAGTTTGTTCTTACAGCTGTCAAAATTTGAATCCATACATATGTGTTTACATGTATACAAACATTTTAATGAGAAAGTCCAAACTAGGGGTGGTAGTGGAAAGGAAAGAGCATGTCTACCACCTTCCCATAGGAGAATATTGCGCAGCCTGATGCCTGGAGCAATTTTGCGGTCTTTAAGTTGAAAGCTGGTAAATCAGGCTAAATAAGGGAAGTGATTTGTGCCTTCATCTCAGTGTGAGTGCTCTCTAAGGTGGTGTGCTGTTTCCTAAATGAGAATTGTCAAAAGGTCATAGCTTTTACCCTGATGTGGAATGGAAAATATTTTGAAATTTCGAAGATTTCATGGGAGAGACAATTTGCTTTGCTGCTCTGTGCGGTTTTCCTATCTAATTAAACTGTGAATCACATAGCTCAGGTAATAACACATAGAGAAAGCTTTAATATTAATAACAAGAACTATAAAGCTACTAGTGTTTGTCAAGTTTAGCTTCCTGGGGATTTTGTTTGTTTATCCTGCTATGGAACTTGAATTCATCTCCATGTTATTACTTCAGCTACTTTCAGTGAATGATTCTATAACAATTTCCATTTTCATTATTGCTTTCTAGAATGGAAATGAAAGAAAAAAGGCATTCAAAGCCACTCAAAGTAAAAAGAAGTTCTTTTTCACGTAGTGGTGCTATCCCAGCTAAGATCTAACCCAACTAAAGCATTCTTCTTTTTCCAGAGAGTCGTGATCTATATGTTAATGCATGCAGCATATTAATACTGCCCTAGGCTTGCTACCATTCAAACCAACAAACTAACTTAAATACATATTGGCCTATTGGCACTAACAAGTGGATAGAATATACTAATTGAGAATATCAAGATTAAGTCATATAATTACCCTAAAGAGGAAAAGAAAGATCAAGAGAGAACAGTGCAGCAACTTGTAGACATATAGTAAGCTGGTTTTACCATATTAAGACCAGACAAAACCTTTGTTCAGGAGCAGAAAAAATGTGTAGGCAGGTTCTCCACCTTATGGACAATCCATAGAGAGAAGCATAGTATACAGCCCAGTGCCGGGAGATGAAGAGACTGAAGGCTGAGAGAGGAAGAGGGCTCAGACCAGCACCCACTAAGTTACCTAACTCCAGGTATAACTTAGACATTTCTGGCTATGGGAAAACACAGTTCTGATGAGTGCCTACCAAATGAGACACATAGAACCATAGAATATCCTGAGTTGGAAGCGACCCATAAAGATCATCCAGTCAAACTCCTGGCTCCACACAGGGCCAGCCAAGTCAGAGCATGAGACCGAGTGCATCATCCACGTGTTTCTTGAACTCAGCCAAGCTCGGTGCTGTGACCACTTCCCTGGGGAGCCTGTTCCAGTGCCCAACCACCCTCTCAGTGAAGAACCTCTTCCTAATATCCAGCCTAAACCGCCCCTGTCACAGCTTCATTCTGTTCCCTCAGGTTCTATCACTAGTCACCAAAGAGAGATCAGCGCCTGCCCCTTCACTCCCCCTTCATCAGGAAGCCAAAGACCATGATGAGGTCTCCCCTCATCCTCCTCTTCTCGAGGCTGAACAAGGCAGCAAGGCAGTGTTTTCAAAATTCTCAGTTTGGACCTAATTAGAGTGCAACATCAGAGGCCCTCTATAAGCTTTTGGGGCATTGCCTTGCAGGCAGTGGTGATTAGGCCCACATAAATGTCAGCACTATCTAGATGGTTAGGAATGTGGATGACTGAACAAGAAAGGTATGGTGGGAATGACAAAAGCTGAACACAGCAGTCACGCAGGAAGATGGAAAAAAGCAATGGAAATTAGAGGAAAAAACAAGATTGAGAGAAAAAGGGAACTATTTTTCTTCCTTGCTTTCTTGCTGAAGTTCTATTGATCAAGATAGGAGTAACATCTCTTGCTCTTACCCAAAATGGGGTTCAAAGTATTTTTTTGTTCTAAAGCCTAAATACACACTCTCCTGTGTTGTCAGGGAAATCAATCCTGGGCACTCCTGTAAGGATTTACACACTTTCACTGAACTCTGGCTATTAGAGATTTGCCTTGATTAGACTCTTTGCTTTGTAACACAGGGAAGAGCCTTACTAATGTTAATGCCTTGTGTTTTTGTAGCTTTAGGTATGGCTTAGAAATGCATGTTGTCTCTCTGTGATATCATGAAATTCAAAACTGCCTGGCGCCTGAAGGAAAACCAGTAGCAGAAATGTAGGCTATTGATGAAGTTGGTAGGCATTGGAAGCTTCTCCTTCCTGGTACTGAAATAATAGATTAAATTCATTGCAGGAACAGCCAGCAAATATTTTTTTACATTTTAATTTAAATGGATAAATGATAGTTCTCTTGGTTTTTCACTTGTTTTCCGAAGATGATAAGTGAACATAGTCGCAATCCACAACTTTCCATAGGCGACACACGCATAGTGACGTCAATAGCTTGTTTCAAAATGTATTCAGTAAACTGATTTTATGTAATCAGGCACTCAGCAATCATCCCTAGAATTAGTTGTTACACATTACAAATAAATGTATTATGGTGCTCATATCTTTCAGAAATAGAATGCCTACTCATTGTTCTTTAGATGGATGTCTTTCCATGCACAGTATGTTCTGTGATTCAAGCTTGCATTTCAAAGATGTTGTGAATACTTTCTTTAAAGCTGCTGAAGTGTGGTTCTGCTCTGAACAGAGAGTATGCAAAAATAGCACCTCCTTGTGCGTCTAATCTTCTCACTATGTTTACCCCAGGTCACTGAGGGAGCAGCATTAATATTGACTGTGTTTTTTCTGCCTTCTCCTGGTTTAAGACTGTAAAGCCAGGTCAGGCAGGAAGAAAAGTTATTTCAATTCAGACTTTGATTTGTTCACTAAACATGCTACCAAAAAAAAAAAAAAGGTTTATCAAACTGAGACCAACTCTGCTTGTGCAAAACCACTAAAATCAAGGGAGCGAGCGAACGTGTCAGCAGGAATACTTTTGGCAGTCAGTGGGATTGTAAGCTTAAACTTTTTCTGTGTGAAATGTTCAAAAGATATCCATCTAGCACCAAAGGCTAATGAAGCCATGAACCAGCTTTGACAAGGGAAATGAACGTTAGTATACAAAACTCAGGAAAAAAAACGGATTATTGTTTGTATACTGATTCGCACCAGAAAGAAATCTTTTTTTAAGAAAGCTTAAATAGTTATCTCAAAAATGAATGCTTTACTTTCTTTTAAATAGTGTTTTTATGCCTTTTTTTAGAATATAATGCTTAAATATCAGATATGTGAGGAAAAGTATTTTGTTTTACAGCACTTATTTAAGCTAAAACCAATATATTTTGTACAGATTTAACATCATCAGAGTTTAAATATTTTAGGTAAGTCACAAGAACATATTTTGAGAAGAAAGCAGATAGCATAGTGGTTTCCAAGATATCTTTGCCTACATTTCTGATTTTTTAAAAAGCTACATTATTTAGGAGATCTAGATATGCAAGTGTGAATATAATAGCAGTCCTTTAGCTTCACGCCTAACTGAAGGTTACAAAAGCTTCCTGGTTTTTACCACATCACTTCATGGCCTTTATGGTTTTGGCTGCAGATGGTCAATGCTCTGTAGCTTGGCGATTACTGGAAACAGGAAGGACAGGTATTTGTTTTCTCAGTCCAAAGTTTTCTGGTGTTGACTGCTCTAATTAGCATTTCATTAAAAATGTAGGCAGTGAACACTTAGGCTTTCAAATCAAAACACCTGGGTTTTTTTTTTTAGTTGCATTAGAGTTGTTAGGCACATTCTGAGCTTGTCTACTGAATTGGACGCATAAGGAAACCCACATACAGGGAGAACTAGATTTTGAATCCCAAGTGACTATGTAGGGAAAGTTAGTTAAGATGGTGACACTTTTAGCAGTCTTATGAATGCCGAACACTTAGGTAGGTTGAAAACTTAGGTGTCTACGTTTATGTCCTCACAGACCTGAGGTGATGGATGGAAGTGTTAGCAGGCAAGCTCTTTCACAATGGTTCCTGTCTACTGACTTTTCAATCCTCGGGAGCAGATTGTCAGCTTCCCTCCTCTGATGGAGAGACTCAGAAGCCTGAATTACTCGCTTCTGAAAAAGTGCAATAATCTTCTCCTGAAAAATAGGAAATTGCAAGTTGTCCAACTGGATTTGAGAGTATACAGAAGTAGAGTCTGAGAGATGTGCTGTTGAAGGGGAAATTCAGCATCCTCTTACTGACAAGTCATATTAAACGTGTTTAATGAGAATGGGCTACTGACAGCTCTCTGGACTGCAAACAGCTCTGAATCAGCAATTATGCCTCTCTTGTATGTGTAAAAATCAACAGCCACTTGACTTCTTGTCTTGGTATTTTCTCCCTGTCTTGGAAGATAGTCAGGAGCACTATAAAAATATTTCACACAGACCTCAAGGAAAGGTGGAAATAGCGTGCCTCCCTTAGCATTAGAGCTGAACCGTGAGCTCTAATCCTGCAAAGCCCTCAGAGGGAGATTGTCCCCAGGTCTTCCTGACAACCTGCCCCTGTTCCTTTCAAATATGTAAGTCTGCTGAGAGCAGTAAATCATTCTTCAACTTCTAGATTAACACAGATGAGTAAGGCAGCTCATTTCATGCGTGGTCCTCAGTTACTAAGCTGTACGTGATAATGTCTGGTTCAAAGGGCAGGAGACCTCAAGAAAGAACAGTTTCATTCTGAAAGGAACATCTGTTGCAGAATGGTTAGGTTTAGACTTCTACTAGAAAAATATGTGTCTGAATACCATTGTTGAATAGAGCAACTGATGGCAAGCATGAGGTAAATATTCAACAAGTGAGACCATTTTAGAAACAATCAGTATAGCACTGTAATCTCTATACAGCAAAGCCTATAAAAAAAAGCCAAAAAAACCAAAATCTGCAATGCATTAAAAAAAAAAATGTTTCCATACTTTTTTCACTTTTTTCTGATGTTCTCATCTTTTGTTTTCTATCCCTGCCTTTCACTGTCTCCAGGAGGAAGACTTGAGGAAGTGTGAGAATTTTAGAGTACTTGGGAGAATCCACTTTTTCCAAGAGGGAACTCCCTGTGTCAACTGTAGCAAAGCTGCAGCTCTTCTGTATTGTTAGCCATTACACCAGGACTAGCACACTGACTCACGCATACTATATAGGCACAGTTACATGCATAAAAGCAGAACCTGAGGAAAGTAAGGACTAAAGTTAGGGCCAGGTGATCTTCAATGCAAGGAACATTGGACATAAGCAAAACGAAATGGAAAGCTTAGTGAGAAGCTTGTTTTCGAAGTGTTACTTTGCTAATGGAGAAGACTTCACAAAGGAGACAGTTTTCCTTTAAATGTACATGCTTGAAGTTATAGAAAACAGAAAGAAATGACATTTCTCATCAGCCTAAGCCTCCTTCTCCCTAACGCTTATGATCAGTCTATGAGCAGATCATATGTGTTTGTTTTGCGACAGTAGTGCTGAGACTGTTTGTGAACAGTTTTCTGTATTTATGCAATGCCTGATATTTGTTTTTCTAGTTGTGTTGATTAGTTGTGACTGGTCAGACAAGTCATATGGTGTTGTTTCTGTTCTCATAGAAGAAGAGTGCACAAATACTCTCTCATGTGTTAAGTAGTTTTGTTAATACTTACCCTGGCAGCTTCAAGCCCAAGACGCATGGTAACAACCCATACTTTTTTGAAAATGAGTACAAAGGGAGAAAAAGCACAGCTGAAAAGAAAACAAACCCTGAGCAAACAGTCCTGTAAAACTGTTTGCCATGCTTGCCTGTGGGGCTGTACACATGCACGTTCTTTTCTTCCTTGTTAAACATGTGCATGTGCTAGGAACCCAGGTCATTACTTTTCCTCTTGAAAAAGTATTTCAAAGGGATCTTTTGTGTTTGCTTTACATTATATGGTTTGTTGGGTTTGGGTTTTTTTAATTGTTATTTTTATTTTAATGATTATAAATCTATACCAGGTTTTGAGACCCAAAACCTTACAGCAGGGTTCTGGCTGCTTGTCTCCGAAGTGCTGAAAGCGTCTATTGCACAAGGAGAGACCATTTGCTCCAGAAATGCTTGAACCATGGAAAAAGATGGGCTTACTTTCTAATCACATCTGAATATTGAAATCTTTACATCTTAGCTGTGGTAAGGAGTGCTGGCTTTCCAATAAACACTGGTTTGTCTCAGATCCTTCACAATTTCAAATATTTTTTTGAAAAGCCGACGTTTTCTTTATTGCTTTTATGAAGGTTAGTTTTGTCCCTGAGCCACAACATCTGTAACAATAAAAATATATTTTGCAGGATCTCACCAAAGATGAAAATACTTTCCTCAGAAGGACCAATGAAGTATTCCCTGCCAGATCAAGGCAATGAAATTTTGTCTCTAATTTTAACTGTAAAGTTACTCTCTGTGACAGATGTTTTGACTAAGGGCAGCACTCTCTGAACTTTTATAGAAACTTATTGGGTGCATTCTATTGTCCAGATGGCTGATGGTTTCAGGAAAACGTTGCACCACACGTTTGAATGCAGGCTTCAAATAGGGTTGGGGATGGATGACTGTAGCTGACGTTGAACTGGTTAGAAAAAGGAAAGACAGGAAACTGATCCATGCTACTGAGATCCATGGAAGCTGTACAATAAATCCTCCTCACATCAGTAGTGGAGAATAATGGAACATGACACACCAGGAGCATGTTGAAGGAAAGCATGAGGATCCACTTTCTCCCTTCTCCGTCAATGCTTCCCACAGGCTGGTACAATAACAGTGAACATTCTCCATGATTAAATCCAGGTTTTGGTGCTTCCATGAGTGCAACACTTCTCTGAGCAAGGTGCAGGAAAGAGCAGGCAGAACAATCTCCAAGTGGGAAAGTGATTAAATGGCAGAGACCAGATAAAGTTAAAGGAAAAACACTTCACAGAACCTTATTAAAAGAGACGTAAGAGTTGGACTAGATAATCTGGGTTGAACTAGCTGAACTTTACAGGTTCCTTCCAACCAAAATCATTCTATAGTTCTATGGTACAAACTCAGAATTGTTTCCTCTACACTACAGAACTTCTTTAAACCTAAAAAACAGGAATGAAAGAGGAAAAGCTTACTGTACAGAAACAATTAAAATGCAGAAACAAGAAGACATTTAAACATCCTTCTATAGTCACATCCTATTAGAAAGCAATGGATTTTATTTTTATTTTACTTTGTGTACAATTATATAATTTTTTTTCTTGGAAATTCCAGGAATTAATTTTTCATACCCTAATAAGTCCATACGGAAAGGAGAAGAAAGATAATACCTTTAGACCACAAAAAATCTAATGAAGGATCTGGACTCCTGGTTTTGTCATCACGGGAATCTTAGTGCTGGGGAATAAAAAGAAAGAACTTTCAGAAGAAGTTGGGGATTTTCCTTTTCTTTTTTCCAATTTGAAAACTTTGATGCTTGATGCTTAATGCTTAAAAGGCTAGCTTTGTGGGTGAGGGGTATTCTTATATTTGAACTGTGACTGTGGACTATATGATCCTTTCCAAACCTTCCCAGTTGTGCGTCCAGCAGTTGGTGTTGGACATTTTGCTGTTGTGAGTATTGTGCATTGAAAATGGTTGTGTTATTGATACTGATACTGATCTCCAAAATGTTTACCTGAATTCTACACAATTCTTATGTTAGACACATCATAAAGCCATAACATTCTAGCACCATAGAAGAGTTGTGTGTAAGGAACTTGTGAAGACCCTACTCCAAAGTCACAGTCAAAATGGATGGTCACTGGGTCAGGTCAGCCATGGCTTTTTTCAGCCAAGTCATGAAATTCTCCAATAACAGGTATTGCATAAACTGTTTGGGTAACCTGTTTCTAACCTCTTGGTGAGAAAGTCTTTCCTAGTGTTTAGCCTGAACCTCCCAAGTTACTCCTTGTGGCTGTTGCATGTTGTAGTTAGTTATAATAAGTTCCTTTAGATCATCTTTAGTTTGCTTTAACCAGGTTTAAAAAGCCAAGCTCCCTCACCCTCTCCTATATTATTCCCTACTTACTAGCCTTCAGTTAGACGCTCTTCAGTTTCACCTCACCTCAATAGGGAGGCCCAAAACTAGACAAAATATTCCAGACACAGCTTCACCAGCAGCAAGAAGAGTACAAGAGTACAGGTTCTACAGAGTATACCAATGTTCGTTGACCATGCACCAGCTCAGCATGAAATTTGTCTTATGATGAAAGAGAACTTGTTGGTTCACACTCAGTTCATGTTACCTTTCAGCATGACTGCTTCACAGCCACCCAGCTGCCAGATGGTAACACTGCACATGGAAGTTGCACCTGCCATGCAAAACTTTATGCTTCTCCTTGGTGAATTTCATAAGGTTCTTGCTGGTCCAGTCCTCCAGCTTATTAGTACCTGTTCTTTGTTACAGTAATCATACCCTCTAATTTAAATTTGCTGAGCGTACAATCCAAAATCATCTAGAACTTTGATGAATATGTTAAACATTAAGGGCCACAGTATCTACTTCTGGGGTCAGCTAGTTGCTGACCAACAACCAAACATCAAACCATTGATTATTACCCTCTGAAACTGACATATCTGCCATTTTCAACTAGCCTAACAGTCTGTATTATTTCCTGTATTCTTCAGAGCCTTGAAGGCAAGATTATTTTTCCTCTCCATTAAGAAATTACATGTGGGTGCTTTTCTGCCATGCTTACTCTGACTAGCATCATTTTAACATAATGCAGGTAGTACGAGGCTCTTCTTTGTTGAAGTTAATGGAAAATGTGTAAGGAAATGGCTGTAGAATGGAAGCAATCGTGTTATTGTGGCTAAACAAGTGACTGCTTCTCTGCCAAGCTGTGATAAGTGAAATGAATTAGATCAAACCACCAGTTAAACCACAACTCCTTGATGTTGACTTTCTTATGCACAGTTTCATAGTGGCTTAAGCTAATGGATTTTACTTACCAAATGGATTCTACTAGGGTGTGCACTTTGCCAGTTACCACAGATCAGCTCTTGAGTAGTAATTCAATAAGACAAAGTAATTAAATAATTTTTGACCTTGTAAGTATACTGTATATAAGGATGGATGTTGACCTCATTATTAAAAAAGTAATTCAGAAGATCAGATAGAATTGTTTTTGTTGATGCCTTGGCATGCTGAATCACGTTTAACAGGTCTTGAAAGTAGAGAACATTATCTTTGGAGGCTTTTAATAACAAGTTTAAATGTTAGAGATGCCATTCTACAAATTTAAATTAGAAACATAACCAGTGCACAGCAGAATTACTGTAATGGCAGAACAAAAATAAATAGCCTTAATTTCATTCCTTTTATTTGCTGCATACTTAGGGATATAGCTATTGTGACATGTCTTCTGCAAAAACAAAAAAAGAAATTGTTTATTCCCATGTATGACACATTTATCAGGTGATTTTTTTTAGTACATAGCTCTGCATTGGTTTTGTGTTACCTATACCCAACATGATGTAATGTTTACTGTCCTTTTCATCAGATGGATTTTCATTCTATTTCAAAACTGTATTCCAATAACATTTCTCTTACAATAACACTTAGCATTGTGTGTCTTTTCTGAGATGTGATTAGGATATTTTTAAGGAAAGCAAACAATACATTTTAAATATGCCCTAAGATAAATAGTGAAAACATGTTCCAGCTTTGTGCAACTGCCCACTATAAAAACTCTCATGTAGGAGTACTATAATTATGTCTTAGGAGTGTAACAATTTTTAGATATTTTGATAATTCCATTTAACGTTGAATGACATGATTGACTTGCTTACCAAAGATGGAGAATTGGTCTGGGAATGTAACTCCAAGACATAATTGGTGGATAGACTTGGCCAAAAGATTTAAGCTGTATTTATCACAGCACACTTGCCTAGCTTTTAGGGTTAGTTTAACTAAAAAGTAAAATCACACACTTATCCTCCCACCCACTCACTTAGGACCCGAAGATGGAAAAGAAGGTAGGAAAGTATCACATGCATGCTGTGTTTTTGTTCCTGAAGAAACTTTTGATCTTTTACTGAAACAATTCTTTCTTGCTAGTTTAAAAGGATTTTTTTGGCTCTTGCATAAGCATCTTTTTATTTCTTCTATTTTTTAAAGAGCTACCACACTATTTTTAAATAAATAGCCTTAAAATGTTCTTGAGCTGACTTCTTTCTTTCTTTGTATGACTGTTATTGATATTTTGATGCCTTAGAAGTTTTGCCAGAAGAGTTCACAGAGTTCAAGTTAAACTGATTCTTATGCAAAGGGTAGTTTCAGGCAAGTTGGAATGAGCATCATAATGCAAATATTTTGAGTCTGTAACATTAATTTGGGAATCTCTTGAACAGGCTTCTACATGCAATCTGTAGGAACTGCTATTGAAACAAAATGATCTGAAGAGTTGAGTCCATTAGCTATTTTGCAGCACTTTAGCAAAACTAAAAAGAAATAAAAACCACTCAGCGCATTCATTTGTTATTATATTAGGGAAAAGATCACTGTCTGTTAGTCTTGCTGGTTGTGCTGTGCCATCTGTGCTTGTAAAAGTAATAATAAGCAATGAATTGCATATGCCATCTGTAGTCAGATCTTTAATAACAATTAGGTAATAATAATCCCCAAGAAATCACTTGTTAACTGTGATAATTGATTAAATGTAATTATTTTGTATAATAAAATCTAAGCAATGCTTTACAATGCTGTTAATGTCTTCCCCCCACACCCCCCTTTCTTTTTTCATAGTAAATGCCCCAGCATGTTTGAGCAGCTGTACAGGAAAATTACTGATTTTCCTAGGTTAATGACTGATTTTCCACCCAATCAAAATCCAAGACATGGTCTGCTAGGTTTAAAATCTGGTTTTGCTTTTTTTTTTCCGAACAAGGTACAATACAAATATAAAGGAACACTTGGCAACATTAATTACTTTGGAGTAATTTCTAGTAAGTTTAAGGATGAACAGAGATTCAAATAAAATTCCATCACTCAGAAAACTGGTAGTAACAAATAACCCCAAGACATGGTGGCCTGTTGATTTATTTGCAACTTTAATCCTATGGCCCCAGTTCTGCAAAGACTTAGGCCCTCAATCAGGTGAAGCAGACCTGCATTCATTTAATGCCAGTGTGTGCCTAAATTCCAACTTGAAGTGTGAGTTTCAGCACTCTAGTGATCTGAATCTTTACACTCATACCTAATTCTGCACAGATGATCAGGGTCTTGTGGTCTAACATCATATTAATTTTCTTAAATCTAAGCTCAAGCAACATCACTTGTGAGATGAGGAACTACATTTGAATAGCAAACTGTAGGACATATGTCCCAACAAAAATACCCTGAGAAGTTTTCAGAAATGCCTCTACAATAAGATGAAGTATCGTATTTATATGATATACTATGGTAGTATATGAGGGGGGAAAAGAATTTAAGTTTAGTTACTACAACATAATGAATCTCTTCTGTATGACTACTGTAACTATACATACATACATAACATACATAATTACATACATGCACAGCTGCAAAAAGTCTCTTGGAAATTTTTTTTCATTTTAATCATTAGAGATGCACTGCAGAAGGAAATGTAAGACTGAAAATCCATCTTGAGTTGTCACCAAACATTCATTAGGTACAAGCAATCCTGTTTCCCTACAATGAGTTCAAACTGGTAGTCCAAAGTAAACCAATAATCCGGAAGCATTCGGTGCTATGAAATTAGAGGATAATCTAGAGCACTGCATGCAATTGCAGCGATGCAATCTTACTGGGATGACAGAGACATGATAGAAACCTATTCCTGTGTTTGATCACCCTCCCACGAAAAGGTGTGGGGTTTTTTGTATTCATGCTGGATTTCATGGGTTTTGATTTGTGCCCATTGCCTCTTGCCCTGTCACTGAGCACCACTGAAAAAAGCCTGGCTCGGTCATCTTCATTGGCACCATTAGGTATTTATACACTTTGATAAATTCCCCCTGAGCCTTTTGTTCTCCAGGCTGACTAGTCACAGCCCCTGCTTACAAGTCCAGACACAGAGAGAATTTGTAGAGGAATGGTGGTCACAACTGAACTAATTTTGGTTTGGTTTGGTTTGGTTTTTAAATATGTTTCTCTACAATAAATATACTTATGAAGAGTTTTGATTCTTTTTAAGATTTTGCAAATGAAAATATCTTACAGTCAGCCCAATTGAAATACCACAAAATCAAAAATTTTAATTTATTTTCCAGACATTTGTTTTCAGTTTTTATTTGCTTTGTAAGATAAGTTTATAGTCTTGCCCTTCCTCATATGCATCACTTGGTCTTTGCACATAGTAAGAGGAAGATATTACTTACAATATGCTTAGAAGAAGAGCATTTATTCAGAAACAGACTTACATAGAAAAGCTTATTCTAGTTTGCTACACTGTAGAGTCCCAAAAGAATTTTTTGACCAGGATATGTAATGTTTTTATAAAGTAAAATTCATGTGTCACAAACAGTAAATATTTATTTTGCCATTCAGGGCAAATTATTGCTGAATATGTAAATGAACTGTATGCAATACTTGCCTAGTTCTAATAATATAAAAATCACATTTACTTTTTCTTTTCAGTAAGTAACCACTTGATCCCAAAGTAACCCTAAATTGCATTTATGTTTGTACTCACATTTTCTGGCCATTTCAAGTTGACTTGCAACTTCAGAAATTAACTTAAGTTTTGCTGGAAAAGCTTGTTCCATGTACATGTACAAATGAGGAGACCTGACATTCTTTAGATTCACAGCCCATCTGTTTTGCGTTTTCCTGGTATGTCCCACGAGTTTTTTAAACTCGCAGGGCTTCCAGTATTACTCTGCATAAACTAACTATTTTCAAGCAAATACTTTGGATATACAGATGTCATATAAATGCTAATACAATGATATAATTTCCAGTGCTTTTCAATTCAGTACAAATATTTCCTATGCTGGGCTTAATATTGTTTATACTCAGTATTATTTATTTCTTCTGTTTTCATGGATGTGCAAAATAAAGGCGGGGGAGAGGGAAAATACAGACAAAATGGTTGGTTTTTATTTTAAATATACATTAAGATTGTTGCTTGTGGCTTAAATTCAGTCTCAGAAATTAACTATGTTATAGGTTTGTTACTGGAGCTTACACAAAATTCTGTCTCAGTATCATTATCCTAGGATAAATACAACAGTCAAAAAAGAGAAACAGAAATAATTACGACCCAAAGCAAAGCAAAGATTGCAGATCCATGATCTGTATTCTGCACAATTTTGTTCTTCTCTGGATAATACACAGTGTATTGTATTGCAAGAACAATGGAGGTAGACACAGAAATACTCGAAGAAAAATGAAGGGAGTTTTGAGGTTTTCTCAATTCAGCTGAAAGTAAGAATCACAGAATGACTAGGTTGGAAAAGACCTTTGAGATCAGCAAATCCAACCATACCCGTCCTCTACTAAACCATATCTATGAGCACCTCATCTACCGGTCTTTTAAATACATCCAGGGTCGGTGACTCAGCCACCTCCCTGGGCAGCCTGTTACAATACCAGACAACCCTTTCAGTGAAGAATTTTTTCCTAATGTCTAACCTGAACCTGCCCTGGCACAGCTTGAGGACATTCCCCCTCAGCACCCCCTACCTCCCCTAGGTACCAGACCACAGCATAGTTTTTATACCAATGTATCTAAAACAGCTTGTCTATTTTCTTGTTGTAGCTACAGAGAAATGACTTATATAGCTTCTATAAATGAAAGGAAACAATGGTTGATTTCCTGTATTGTAAAACGCGCTGTTTCAGCAACCTGAGATGAGAACATATGAACCCTTTTTCCAACAGCATAAGCCAGAATAATTAGCAGTATACCTGACAGGACTAGGGGAGGATTAAAACTATGTACTTACATTTTCATGGACCATCATCAGTATTATAAATGATAATACAGACAGTATGTTACCTTCTGGTAGACTTGCAGTTCCATCAACAACTGTACAGTACTTTAAGTTTAATAGATAGAAAGGAGCCAATTTACCTCATTTTCAGAATAGCCCTTTACCTATCACAGTGACAGCTGATTGCTTCACACAGAGATTCAGCTTCTTGATTCTCTCAGCCTGTAATTGCATTTTCCCAGGTAAATCCACAGCTTAGAACAGTATATGCTGCAAATTATTGCTTTACTTTGCAAGATGGGTAATTTCAGAAGGACCAGATCCTAGCAAACATAATTCACCTGGATATTTTCTTATGGTATGATTTATATAGTCTGGAGCATAGACTGGCCATTATGGAGGTTTTCAAGAGGTGGTTATCTGTTTCGATAGCTATATTGTTGTTTTACATTAACATAGATAACATAAATATTGAAACTCTGATTACATTTTTAGATTATAAGAGAAGTGTTACAAAGCAGTGGTTAATAGCACTGTAGCTACTTATCTGGTTCTAAATTTGGAGAGTTAGATCTTTATTCCATTCATATGGTGGATTGGAAGACATTACAGCTTGCATTTGCTCATTCTTTCCCCTTTAAGTCATTAAGAATATACTAGAATGACTCTTAAACCTCGCTCTGTGGGCTGCACAAGCAAACAGGTTTTGAGCAGAGAGTTGGCAAGAGGTGAACTGCTCTTCAGTGCAGAAGGAAAGAGGGATGAGTTGACTGATCCAGGCAGGGGACTCAGCAGAATGAAGTGGAATAAACTGGGCAGTGGATGTCCAGCAACAAACCTCTGGCCAGCAATAGGATGCTCCAGTGGAGGTTTTCCACCTTACCCCTCCTTTTCAGCATGGAAAAGAAAACAGCGGGAAGAGTTTTCTGTGGTAGCGCTGGGAGCTCATTTGACAAGGTCAAGCAGGTCAGCACGCACATAAAATTTATGACTCACACTTTTGCGTGCCAGGTCACCAGCCTAGGTTTGTGAGAAGGGATGGTAGCTGGTGCCATGCACAGATGCTAATACGGGTCTGTGTCAACTGGAAGGGTTTTTCCATAAGCTTTCCAAAGAGACGAAGAGAGTTGGTAGGGGACACAGGCTGCTGAGAGGAAGTAAAGGGGCCTGTAAGATGAATAATGATGTGACACCACAGAATAGGAAGAAGGGAGAAACAGTGATTTTTTAGGTTCATTCTTCTGGGCTATTTTCCTTTTTCTATTTACTTCGCAAAATGAGTTTTGAAAATCAAGCAACAATGCTGAAAACCTTCAGTCAAATTATGGAGCTAAAATTACAGCATTGATATGCTTCAGGGGAAAAACTCACCACCCTCAGGGAAAAATGGCAAAGCACCAAAGTCAAGGTAGCAATCACAGTTACAGCAGCCAAGGACCTGTCCCAAATTTGCTGCAAAGGGATGTTTACAACAGAGACACTGGGTCACTCAGGTGTGGCCACTGGCCCACAGAGCAGCTGATAGAGTAGGAGAGAAAACTCTTGCCTTATCCTTGAATGCTCAGCTGCATTTTGCATGAAATGCAGTTCTTGGTCAGTGACTCGGGTCACAAGGTCACAGGGATGAACTGAGAAACTGAAACACTTGGCAGTAGATTCGTTCAAGAGGTGACTATGAAGGGAAGATAAGTAGCTACAGCGCTATTAACCACTGCTTTGTAACACTTCTCTTATAATCTAAAAACAACCAGAGAACCAAAAAGTCTCTGGGCTAAATCACACACCAAATTCACAATGACTGGAAGGTCAATTGAAATAATTTTTTTAATGAAATAATAGTTAGTCAAAGTGCTTTATTTCATATATTATTGCATGACATGCATGTATTCCCTGCCTGAGGATTCACGAAGAATTACATGATCTTTAGGACAGAAGCATTTGACATCCCTGCCAGGAATTGTCTGCTGGAGCTTTAAAAGTGAAATACTTCTCCAAAAATCTACAGATACTTTTCCTTTACTCCTCCCTTTCCACAAAATTAGCCTCTCAGATGGCATGTATCCACTTCAAATCTACTGAAAAACCTATTTGTCCATGCAGCCCTGGATTTCTACTCATTCCCTAGCAGCTTTACCTTGTTTCTTCACCCTCTTCCCCACAAATCATTCACTTGCTTCTTATACATCTATTGAAAAAGTAGAGTTTGAGAATAATTTGTAGGAGTTGTGCATGATAACTTATACACCAGTTGTGGGAGAGTTTTCAAGACAAGGAAGTAGTGAATTGCAAAAAATACAGATGTTCTGATTCAGAAACTGGAGGAAGTTGGAAGTCCCAAAGACATTTATGAAATTAAGAGCTAAGGCTTCAGCAGAAGTTATACTTTGAAATGACTTAAGAATCAGGATGATGCCAAATCTGAGCTACTCCCTCGCAGGAGAGTGGCCCAAGAGACAGAGCTGAACCTGTGAAAATGGTGGTGCAGTCAGAGAACAGGCGGCATACAGAAACATCTGTCTGTCCCCAGCAGTTAGCCAGTGTTTCAGGGCTCTCCGTGTTAGGAGAAAATGATGGAGTCAGACACTTACTTTTTGCAAACCATTCTATATGTAGAAAAATTTCATACGGCACAATCCCCCTAAACACCATAGCAAAGTCAGCAGGATGCAGTTGCTTTGTGATCTGTTGCAAGCCTTGTTCCACTCCTCCCACAAGGCTTTTTTTGGGGGGGGGGGGTTTCTCTTTTTTTTCGGGATGGTGTTTAACTGCTGTCGCGCTGTTTATGCTGACTGTCTCACAGGCATCCAGTCCTGCCTTCTTGCCTCCCTCTTAGCATGCTGCTATTTCTCTGTCTGCACTCAATGTGTTTCTGCTGTTTATCTTTCACGTTCACGTCCAGCCAGCCCCTCCTCGCAGCACCAAAGGGTATTTGTTGAATTGTATTTGCTAGTCCCTGCCCACTCTTACGAAGTAGCTTCTTTTGTTTCAGCTATTCTTAACCTAAGGGGAATGTAATTGCCCTCTCATTTAGCCTGGGAGTGCAAAATGGAAGTATAACCACGCAAAATGAGTGCACTGGCAGACTTGGCATAAATTCTCAGTAAAAGCTGATTATCACAGAAACAAATTATCTAGCTGCAGGGAACAGAGTGGAAGGGTTGAGTTTCAAATTGAACAGACTCAAAATGTATTAAAATCTTCTGGATTTGCGAACACCAGTGGAAACATGGGGCTGTACCTACACAGGAAGAAAAGCATGAGTTTATCTCAGATGCAGACCCAATGCATTTCATGACAAAATACTGAACCTGATTCAACACTTTGGGGAGAAAAAAGTTGTGGCGAAAAGATGTGTCACCTGCTCCTATTCTATGAAAAGAGCATAAATTAATTTCTTGTTAATTCAGTCCTGCAAGCCAACTTCATGAAACACAGCACTCCAAGTTTCTGTGGCAGAAAATCAGAGCTGGGATGCTCTGATCTGTTGATCGTCTGTTAATTTAGACTTTCCCCATGCCCTCAAAAAAAGTCACACTGGCAGATAAATACTTCTCTGCCTCTACTTAGGTTGTCGAGTACTTTCACAATAGTATTATAGCAAGGAAAAACAGCTCTTATGACATGATCGTTGCCAGAAAGCCTTCCTGGTCACAATCAGGGCATTAATTTCACTGACTTGGCAATTTAGGCCGAATTTCCTCTTCTACATTAGTGTTTTGATTTGAAGTGCCAGTGCAATTTTGAAGGACTATATCCTTGATTGTCCCTTTGTATCAGTTTGATTTGCAAAGCCGTTTTGTTGCACAAGTGAGATATCTTTCAGGCAAATTCAAGCCCTAATCTCTGTTCTAGATGTGTGTCTTCAAATTAAAAACCATGACAGAACAATGCAGCCTTCCCTGGGAATGGTCCAGTGTGATACAGGAGAAAAACAAACCTGCAGATGGAGAAGCCTGGAGACTGTCTAGTAACACACCTGTGGGATCTGACTTCTCTCCAGAGAGTCCGTGTTTCCAGGTGGGCAGCGTCACCGCTATCTCCCACACAGCTGTCTCACAGATTCAGGCTTTGAACCCTGTCAGGTACCTCTAAGGCCGAGCAAAGAGGATTTCACTGTAGCTTTCTTCCCTCTCATCATTTGTGGTTTAGTGTCCTGATTTTTTTGAAATTGCATGTTTCCTTATCCTCTGGATGAAATGAAAATCTTATGTGAAATTCAAACAAGATTGATTACAAGATTCATCAAGTTTAGGACATTTGGGCCAAGCTGCAAAATAAAATCAATGTCAGTTGCTGCCTTTCATAATCTGTTTACTTCCTAACTGCATGATGCTAGTAAAATGCTTCATCTCCAAGTAATCCTATTGGCCTTTTGCATTTATGCTATGGCTGTCAGGATTAGCTCTGAAAAGCACTTACATATCACCTGCAATATAAACAAGTAGATTAGTGGATGGTGCTTTGGGCTGAAGTTACAATTGTCACTGTAATTTATGTACTGGGTTCCAGGAGGAGAACATACCCTCTGGTGTAGGTAAAACTTTTGTCATACAGTCAGATGCTCTGAAAAGAATCTGCCCATCTTCTCAAAGGCTTTTTTTGAACCTTTCTGTGAGAAAATCTCTCCTTCCTCTGAATTTTTAGCAAGAGGCTACGTGAACACCTGGTGCCACTGCAGCTTGTCCGGCAGCACGTTCCTGAAAGTGCACAGGAACAGGCAGATGACAAGCTGACATGGTTTTGACACACTCTGTCCATTTGTCTAGATGCAACTTGGGGGCATTTCCAGATTCTGAATTTTATCCATCTGGTAAGTAAATTTTACCAGAGAACCTAAATTTCCATTAAGAATACAATCCAGGACTCCAGAAAGCTATTTTTTTGCTAAAGATCGCAAGGAATACTTGCTAAACTTGGGAGAAAAGACACATTATGTATGTGATATGTGATACTTCATACATGATACTGTAAATATGTACACACAGGGAGCCACAGCTCCCAAGTACACATTCACATAGCTAGGTAGATTGATATTATACATATATATACACACAGAAATATCCGTGTGTGTGTGTGTGTGTGTGTGTGTGTGTGTATTATGTACTTTTAAACTAGAGAAGGGGACTCTGCTAAGGGCCTCATTTTTGTTAGCCAGGTACTCCCTTTCAGCTAGCCTTGCTCTGTAACACAATACGTAAGTTGATATCCTTGACATTGTCATAATCAGTATTCATCGGTCTCACAACAAAAGAGATATGCCTTTCACTCCAGTAGTTTTGGTCACACTGTTATAGCAAAGGTTCATTAAAGGGTTTCTCTTATTGTTTTCCTTATGTTTACCAGCAAAGGCATGCTCTTCATCTTCAGATCCTAGGTGATATATGATCATTCAGTTCTAGTGATGAGGTCTGTTTTCTAAAACAGGATATTTATTTTTCTGCAGCAGTAAGCATTCACCCCTTTGTCACTTCCTTGGCTTAGAATGGTGAGGTTATTTTGAGATCAATTTTCATCTCCTATTTAAATCATACGGCTGCTGGTTCAGATCCAGCTTGGGTCAGTAATTCTGCCATATACATGAAACAAGTTCTTGGCCCGAGACAATTATTCCTGTTGAAGAGGTTGTCATGCTACGGTGAAACAATAGCGGTTCCTTTGGCACCTTTCCTACCAGCCTCACTGGAGACATTACTGAAGAGGTGTACGGGGTGATCCCTCCAAATCGGGGCTGGGAATCGTGATGCCCTTATAAAAGCACTATGGAAAAAAAAAAATATGCTTTTCACTGCAAAAGTGAAAGAGTTAACTACATACTAACAATGACTCAAAATTATTTGCTTACAGATGCAACCTACTTCAAAATTAATTTTTCTAAGTAAAATGGTGACTTGTCAGCCATGACAAATCATTAAAGCAAGTAAGAATTACCAAAAATTAAAAAGCAGCACTTAGACCCCTCTAATATTAGCAATGACCCTCTCTAATGTTTTCTTCCTTGCTATAAAAAAATAATCTTCTACATCATTGATATTTTGGTTCCGTCTGGGTGCAGTGGCAAGCAAGATCTGACTGATTTCTGTCACACAGAAGATTAAGTTAGAAAATGCCGACAAGCCTTATTATCTGACTGTTTTTAACGTGGAGGGGCCTCTACTCTTAGATGAAATTTTAATTCTAATAGCACTTCCCTAGGCAGCAGGAAACCCTTTATGTCAGATTCTTGCCTCAAATGAAACCTGGAGACTTCTGGGTTTTTTAACATATGTATTTCCAGTGCACATTTTAACTCCCTATCTGGGTGGGCAGTTCACCAGACAGCAGGAACAGAAATTACTCACCTGTTCCTAAAAGTGAGGCCATGATTGTGGCAGTGTGGGACAAGGGGACAGCTGGCACTTGCCACCTAGGCCTCAGCCCCTTAGGAGCATGGGTATCCTTTCAGCAACACATTAAGCCTCTGCTGAGCTGGGACAGGTTCTATGCCTGGTTCCCACGGCTGCCAGCATGACCTGCTAGGGCTGCTATGCAAAACATCAATCAGCCTGAATGTGAACACGCAGGAAGGGTTTCCTTCCCAGAAAACACTCCTCCAGGTTGCCACGCTCTGCGATGCAGCGAGGTGCAGTCAGTTCAAGACTTGGGAGCTGTGGTTGTACCGCAGGTGAGAAAGGACAGAGGTTTCCCTGCTCAATCCCCCTGTCCCTCTCCTCTGTGCAGGCTGCAGCAGCCTCAGGGCCACCCCAAGATGCCCACATGGGCTGGGTCTGCTGTGCTGCTGGGAAGGAGCGTTCCTCCTTCCATTGCTAACACTGCTGACTGCAGGGAAGGTGTCCAATACAGGGGGGCAGAAACAAATTTCTTAGTGTCAGGGGTTCCTTCTCCCAGCAGCCAGCCAGCAGCCATATACCCTAGAGGGGCTTTGATGCATTTCACTGAAAATGGCGGAGCTCAGTGGAGCTGATAATCTGCCCTTTTGCATGACTCTCCAGAAGTTACCTGCATGCTCACTAAATCAAAAAAACCCCGTGGGATCTTAATAAAAAAATAATTAAATAAGCCTTGTACCATTTGCAGGTAATGCAAATGGAATGTTCTTGATAACATGAATCCCTCAGTAAACAATGATGTTTTAAAAGGACACTGCCAGAGTCAATAGGCCACAACTTTGAACTTGTATTCTTGTCTCTCTTTTGTAAGAGCATGGAGATCTCATAATATCAATTGACATGTTTGGAGCAACCTTATCTTTTTGTAGCAAATAAAGCAGCAGTGGTTTTGCACAGGGAAAAAAATAAAATAAAAGACAGAAGTCAATATTAGCAGCATTTCTGCAATCGTGAGCTTTCCTGCAGAATAATAAATAAGGCATAAATCAGCAAATGATGAAAAAAAAAATATCCAGACTTTTACTAGAATATTATAAAATATACAAATGAAATGTCTTTTCATGTTTTGAAAAAGGACTTGAGGTTGTAATTTCATACCTCAAGCCACGTACATATGCCCATTCTGAATCTGATGCATGAAAGAACAGCGGGGTTTTGTGTCTTCATGAAAGACAGACACTTCATTAGCTGTCTTCTTCCGAATCTGATTGCACTGTGCAATTCTGACACTTTCCAAGGGCAGCAATCTGCAGATGAAGGAACACTTTGGGAGTATGTGAATAATTATTTAGCAGCCTATATAACTAACACAAATGTATGTTTCTGCTACCTGGTAGCCTGAACTTTGTTATATGGTTGATACCTGAGATGGAAAGTTGGATAAATTTGGATGTGAGTCTTTGTTGAATGACTAGAATTATCTGGGGATGTGGGGGGTTGGGGTGTGGGGTGTTGTGGAATGAATAGGAAGCATTTGATAAAATTTTATCTGATTTCCAGAGGTCTATTTGAAAACAGAATTTCTTTTAATATGCTAAATATTGTAATTGAAGGACTCAGGAGCAAATAGAATATGTTAGTTTACTTCTTACTTTTAAAAATAACTTTAATGTAGTGTTTTAAAGAACTATTTAAAGTCAACTATTGTAGAGTGGTAAGTAAACATACTATCAGGTATGGTTTCAAGATTAATTTTCCCTCTTTTTATACATAGGAAGTAAAAGAAAAAAAGACCACTTCTCCCCTCACGTGACTTCTTTGTTGAAAGTGAGTATGGATATTTTGCACGTGAGCAGTCGTTCTTGCAGTTACTCAATAGGGGTGCTTTGCTGACTGTAGTGAGAGCAGAGTTATTGCTCTGTTAAAAGAGGAAACTAAAATTATCACTGTTCAATAAAGTTTTAAACAGGATCACTAATGACAAAGAATGTCGAATAGCCATTAAATTTCTGGAAATGAGAACCATCTGTCCATTACCCTTTCACTGAATCTAGCTCAAGGTGTCATTTTAAAGTGTTCTGTCAAGCTACATCAGTCATTCCTGCTATACCCAGCTCCCACAACATCAAGAGAAACTGCAAGCGCTGCCAGAAGTTGTGCCTGCCCTGGCTTAGCCTCTCTACACCTTTTTGAATGATCAACTTCCATCAACATTTTTAGTTCATGTTAAATTTGAGGCCTGATCCTGCAAATCTTATGAATACATTTCCATTTTAAGGGCTTTAATAAATTCCTACTCTGTCATTTCCCAGGCAAACTCCCATCGACTTCCCAGGAGGCTTGCCTGCCTGACAACTGATTAAGCACAGAGTAAAAGCTTCAGGGTTTAGTCCACTCTTTTCAGTGTGACTAATAAGAACTATTTACCTGAATAAGGGAAAGAAATAGACAACATCAGGCGATGATTCTGTAGGCATTTGTTGCCAGACCCTGAGCTCACAGCTTTGGGTAACTCCAGTGACAACCGTAATCTACTTCTTTGGAAGAATCTTATGTCATTCTGGTTGCAAATGTTTTAATCTTTAAATCAGTCCTATTAAAAAAAAAATTAAAGAAGAAAGATACCTATTTTTCTATCTCCTTTTCAGAAGAGCAATGGCTGATATCAAAAGGTCTGAAATGCCTTGCAAGGCAAAACAGAACAAACTCCAGTGAAAAATGTCTTGATAGAGAGTTCAAGTTGCTAAGCAGAAAGTATTATTGTGGCAATGTTTCAGTATTTGTGCAATATTTCTCTGCTGTAAGCAGGGAAAGGGATATTCTGCTTTGCTATGTACAGAAGATGGATTTTGACTGGACAAATGAATGAAGGAACGAAAAACTTTTAAAAATGCGTTCATATTAAAATGAAGACTGATTTGATTACCACTGTAAGTAAACCACCTCTCAGCTTTTNGTTTCGGGAAAATTGTTCCAGATTTTTAGCTAGTAAAGTCAGAGGTATCTGCTATATTCTCACAGGAAAAGAAACAAAAGCATTGTCACATTACGACCTCAAAGATAGTTAACCAGGATAAAGACTGGGAAAGGAGTACTGTACGTTGAGAAGTCAATCAGCACAGTGCAGCAAAGTAATGAGAATTACATAGACCAGCAGGCAGTAGTGATTGAGAATCTATCAAAAAAGTCTTGAAAACTCTAATTTTAGTGTCTTTTAACTATTTTATCACTGCAACCATTTATTGAAAATAATTTTTTATCCATAAAGTATAAAGAGGATGTTATATAAAAGAGCCTAGCTCAGGAGTGAGAATGTGAGATTTTTTAGGCTCCCATCCACATCTTCTAATTTCTATTCAGCTCACCTGTTTGACAATTGTCTTTGTACAAAATGGAAAAAACCCTCCAAAAAATGGGTTTCCAGACTGCAACTATCCATTATGGTAGTTTAGTCCGACCATCCACATAAAACAGATCCGATGATCCATAATTATCTTAATCATAACTTCTGACGGAACTATACTGCTCAAAAAATATGACTGTGGCCAATTTGAGTTCAAGCAGTGATGGAGAAGCCTTTGTATCCACAGGCAAGTTGTGCTTATGATTGATTATCCACACTGTTACAGCCTGCATATTAAACTCTCATTTGAATTTGCATAATTTCAGCTTCTAAATACAAATCTCAAGACATTATACATGGTCGCAATACCACCTTTGATTTCCCATCTAAACACTTCAGATTGCAGCTGGCCAGGCTATTCATTCTCAGTGGTCATCAGGTATGCCTCTTTTCCCTGGTCATAGGGGAGTGTTGATCATGATTTTTATGGATTTGTAGGAACTGCTTAACAAATCGAAACCCTGGTGTTATTTGAGCTGGATGTTACTGTGCAAATGCGAGTCTCAGAATGGTTTTCCTCACTTCACCATTCAGTCGCAGCATCCCCGTGTCTCCCGGTGCGACTGGTCACATCATTAGCTGTTTCAACAAAGATGTGACATGCATAAATGCTGTAATTCCTGCCTCAATGAGCTTATAAATGAGTCTCCGATGGGAATGTAACCACGGGGCTTGACAAAACAACAGACCAAAGGAAACACCGGCAAGATACAGGATGCAACAGGATAGGTTGTTTCTGTAGGTAAGTTAAAATGAATATGCAGAGCATGAGGCTGTTTCAAGATTTTATGTCCTGAGAGGTACCTTTGGCAAGAATAAGAACTAGGGGGTTCAGTTAGCATAGAGAATACACTATGATATGAGGGAGAGTGGAAGAAAGCATAGAAATAATTTTCAAACAAAGAGATAGTATGAAAGCTGACATCTTCAGTGTGGATTGTGCAAGGGTGAGATGAGAAGAGGTTGTCTGTAAAAAGGACGCCACAATATCGAGTAAAGAGAGCTGCGTATACAGATTGCCTACTGCCAGTGCCTATATCTCACAGCTAGAGAGGCCCATAGAGGGAGTGTGAAGTGGCTACATTCCTAATTTAGGCATCCTCGATAATCCCATAATTACACAAGATGAATTCAGAACCTTGCGCCTTTTAATAATGCAGGGCTACCCGCAATTTCACCCTGAGGGCAGAGACACACGAGTATAAGGATCAGTTAAGACCTCGGCACACAACGTCCCCTTTGGCTGTGCCCAGAGGCTGATCCCTCTCCCTAGGTTTTGTCCCACACCACAGGCAGATTGTGCTGCCTTTTGAGGCTGGAACACGCTAAACGTGTCACAGGAATGGGGAATTTGCTATTATGTCAGCACATCCTTATGCTACATCACCTCTCTTTGCCACTGCTCCTGCTGCCGGGCATTCACGCTTGCTCTTTTTCTCATCCCAGAATATCCATGTCCTTAACTCATGGGTCCAAGTGGTACACACTGCTCAGGTGAGAAGAGCTTGAGTGTGGCTTTCTGTTGTTTGCTCAGAAATACAGCTGTCACACATGAATCTCCATCCCCGTTCCAATAAAAGCATTTCTCCAGGTGAATTAAAATTGATTGCATGAATATTCATAGGCAAAGAAAAAGCACTAGTCTATCACAGGATGGCACATACTTGTTTGCAAATAGATCTTCCTAAGTATTAACCTGGTTCCTCTTGAGAAGAAAAAAATCATCACTCTCCTTTTTTCTCTCTTCCATAACATAAATCTGCTTATCTTACATTCCCTTCATGTTTTTCCACTGATGTGCCCCCCTTCACGACAGCACACCATTGAGACATAAAATTGTTCTTATGCCCGTGTTTCACACAGGAAGCTGATGTTAAGTGACTTGCCCAAGGATGTTCTGAATGTCCGGAGCAGAACAAGGAATTAAACCCAAACCTCTCACTTCCCATCAGTGGTACCTACACCATTTTATTTTATTACACCTAGTATCTTTGAAAAAAGCCTCAGCTTTCTCCCTGCCACTTTATTCTGGCAATGGAAAAGAAGTGCATTTTTAGCCTGCTACCCTACCAAAGCCAGAATTACCAACTCTGTGTTTTTCTGCTGAGCAGGTTTTTTTCCCGAGCCATCAATCCAGAGTTATTGTACTGCCCAGTACAAGGAACAAGCATGCAGATATTGCAGAGGGCACGGGAAATACCAGAAAATGCTGTATATACTTCAAGGGAGGCAAAAGGTCCTGAGATTTAAGTGCAAGAGGTGTGGGTAGAGAAACAGCCAGGGGTAAAGAAACCAAGCAAGAAGGGGATGTAGCACTGCACTGACAGTGCAGCCTTCATGTAGGAAGCTAAAACATCAGTTTACTACAAGCAAGAATCACTGGAAATCAGGCATCGCATCATCCCTTGTGCTGTACATGGAACTATTTGTTAGAAGTGAGGTGCTTGCACACTCTTCCGAGACACTGATTAACTCGGGGTGCTGATCTAGTGCTGATGCATTACTTCTGTGAAAAGGAAAGAGAGCTAATGGTACATATTTAAAAAGCAAAAAAAGTGTTGGCCCAGCCCCTTTCTCCTCTCCTCTCCTCTCCTCTCCTCTCC
>VZTU01009839.1:92389-150121 GCA_013400835.1 Zapornia atra
CTTTCCTTTCCTTTCCTTTCCTTTCCTTTCCTTTCCTTTCCTTTCCTTTCCTTTCCTTTCCTTTCCTTTCCTTTCCTTTCCGTCTTTTCTTTCCCAGAGTGACTGCTGCTCAGGTAAAGAAGAGTTTGCTCTTAACCTGCATTTTTCTTTTCCAGACCACTGGATTATGGCACAGTCTGATAGCTGTCGCTAAACTGTTTCTGACATCTTTCTAGTCTCCCCTGTGATTGAAAAAAGGAAGTTTATTTTAAAGGAACAAGAGGGTGTTCTCCAACACGCACAACATTGCTCCCACTATAAAAGCTGATTAGGGCAAAATGTCAGAAATACATTTCTTAGGTACTTCAACAGCAGGTTTGAAGCTGTGTGTGTGCGCGGCAATAGCAGTAACCTGCAATGTCAATAAGGGCACGCTCAGAAACATAGAAAAGAATTGTTTTAAAGTCACATCATAACTATGTGTGTAAAAATCTGCAATATCACATCACCACTTTTTGAACACACTCAGAGAATTGCAGAAACAGAATTAATCACTGTTGCAAATAAATTAGTCACTGAATCTCTAGTTCTTTTATAACAAACCCATCAGATATCCCAAGAATCTTTCTTGCTCCAAATGGAGTGCTCCTCAGGATCTCTGACAAGTGACAGGAATTTACAGATTGATACCTGACAGCTTTTTTTTTCTCAGAATTGATTTTTCCCGTTAGCAGTTCTAGGAATAGTTTGTAGGACAGAAACATCTTCCCCGAATAGCAGTGCTTAATGCAACAGAGTAAAATAGCAGGATTTTGTTTTGTTTTCCCTCGCCTATAAATTCTACAAATTATAAAGAATTCACTTAAACTGAGTCAAAAGAATGAAGGGATCAATAATATTTCAGATTTCAGGAAAACCCTTTGGAATATTATACATGCAAAATCTAACCCATATGCAAAATTTGCTCCCTTAGCTCTTGTCTTCTTCGATTACTGACTGATTTATTTTTAACATGATGGGTTTAATAGTACATAGATTGTTTATACAAGCTAATATGAATTCAGCTACATGAACAGATGGCTTTTTTACTCTGCATTGTTGATGAGAATGCTCACCGATAAATGGATGGGTTTATTCCTAAAAAGTGCATTCTGGTATTTGTTTTATTAAAAATAATTAAAGCAAAACATTTAAGGGGTGTTGGGAGGATTTGCTAAATTTTTTTGTGATGTTTAAATTCCATATAAAAGTCTGGTTCCCTTTTTCTTGGGCTAAATGAAATTGTTTCAAATGTGCCTGCCACATGATGACAGACTATGGCAATATGCTTCTAATGAAGAAGCTAAATAAATTAAATAACTTTCTGAGAGGATTTGGGAGGGAGTGGGTTAGTTGGATCTACATTTGCTATTATTTCTCCTTTTTTTCCTATATTATTCAAATTGTCAAGTAAAACAGAAACAAACAAAGCCTGAAACTGTGAAATAATAAAGCCATGTGAAAAAACTATAGAAATGGGGGGCAGGGGGCTGGGGAGACAAACAGTGCTTTTAAAGATAATTTTACAAGAGGTCACCTCGACATTTCTTCTTGACTTGACTGAAATAGTCTGTTTAGAATGTATTATGGAAAACGCCTGACCTGTGAACTAAACCCAACATGCAGTAAAAATAGTGGGATCTTTATTAATGTAAATTAGCAATCCCGAATATTTTGTTGCATAGGGGGTCAGTTGGAAACACTGTAATCTAATTACTCTTCAGTTTCATTTGCGTGCAGAGACATTTGCTCCTGTAACAGGGAAGACTGTTTCTTTTGGCAGCAGCCACGATGTGGAAGCCTCCGGTATTTGCAGGCTGATAATAGGACTAATGTGCTGGCGCCCTGACAGAGGGCACAGGAGGGCATGCTATTAGATAAGTGTTTCTGCTACATTACCCAGACAGCATTGCCCTTCACAGAATGTTCCAGCCATTGTGCGGTTTGATATCACACGGCTATAGAATGCTAATGCCAATGTAATTATGTATTTTGGCTTCCTTTTTGGCAATAGTCTGTACTTAAGCAAAATTTAGTGCCGTCTTATATGCTCCTACAGCTGGATAATTAAAGGGCATTTCAGTTTTCAGGACAGGGAACTAATGATACGAAGATGGGTGGCTATTTAAAGAGTTACTCGCTGGGCTTAGGGGCTCCTGACAATTAGGTTTGTTTTTGGGCACAAAATGTCTTTGGTAACAAAAGGATGACAGTTTGATGTGATTTAGCCAAATTTGTTTCTTCCGGGTTAACGTGTCACATCACAGGCTTCCTCCCATCTTCCCTCAGCGAGGAAAACTCTTGCTTTTTGGTAGAATTTGCCGGTGCATAGCTCTGCTTTGACTGTGTGACAAACATTACGTGATAGAGCTCCAGGAGACTCAGAATTATGGCTGCATCTTCACAAAATAACACAGGCTAGTAGCAAAGGAACGACAAGACACTTGCTCTTGTCCCAAAGGAATACAATGTTCTTGCTGATCATTTTAAGGAAGTCTCCGTGCAGTGCAGGATATCTTAAAATGAGATAAATCTGCAAAGGTGAAAGTATTAACTTGATTTATGGACCAGTTTTCTGACTTGTCCTCATGGGCACCCAGCTAGAAAGTTATTTTCAATTCTTATCTATCGGTGGATATCAGCACAGAGACAGCTGGGAACTGTGGGAATGTTAACGTGCTCTGAGCAAAATGCTGTCACAAGAAACCAAGTCAATAGTGATAGCTGACAGGGCCGTGAGTGTCTAAATGAAAGCCTCGGTCAGACACTTGGGTCATACTAAGCGGTAACTCAAGGAGCAGGACTTCACCCATCACGCACTTACCACGGTTAAAAGGTTCATTAAAAAACCTTAAATTACCAAGAGTTTAGCAGCACATGGCACTTCTGCATGAGAGCTGCTGCATTCTGAAGGAGGAACCGAGGCCATATGTGTTTTGAGTCTGCTTTTCCCCGCACGACGGCAAGGGTGAGATGTGTCGGCATCGTATTGCTTGCGAGCATGTGGCATCCCACGGCTGCTCTCGACTCTGTGGAGGAGCTGCCTGGCAGCTCCCCTCGAGTTGGATCGTGCTCCCGAGCCTTGTGAGCTTCCCAGGGAGCCTCTCCGTAGCCTTAGAAGGTTCCCTGGCTTCAAATGAGCTAAGTAAGCTCCGGATGACAGCCTGTCATACAAAGCAGCTGCTCCTTCCCGCTCCCCTTGGAGGCTGGCTCCCGACCCCAAATTCCTGTGGCATTCCGACCTCGTGGTGTTTACATGGAGGGAGGGCCAGGAGCTTGGGGGCCTGGGCACAGCCATGCCCCGCTCTGCCTCCTTGTCGCTATGGGCAGTGAGAGGGGTGGCTCAAAGCGGCTGGGAGCCAGGGTGGCTTTTGCCACAAAATCATTTCCCTGATTACAAGAGGAGTCATCATACTCAGCTTCTTGATGGCTCGGCATCTATTCAGAATGTAACATATACCCCCACACACACCCACAAACTGGATACGTAGCATACAGGGGTTCAAGTGTCAAAGCATACCACACAGCAGGGTTTATGTACCCTGGATTTGGATCCATGTATTCACAGCTATATTCCACATGGAGGCTTGGTTGCGACAGCTCTTGAAGTAGCTCTTCTTATGCAGATCTGTAAGAATTAGTAAGTTATAGCTGGTATCCTCAGCTGTGCAGTTCTGCAGGGTAGCGCATAAAGTGATTGTACCTCTGCCTTCTCCTTCATTCTTGCACTATGTGACTTTTGGTATACAGTTTATTGGAAACAGTAAGGTATAACTCACCAAATGAGGTGTAACTAGCCACAACTTCTGTAATTCTGATACCTGAAGGCTATCAGCGCTATGCAGCTTATTTGGCACTGATACTCGGAGTAAAATTACGTTGTCAGCTCTAAGAACCAACAGTAAAGTATTTTATAATCATATATAACAGGAAGTCATGCTCCCAAATTCCCTTCAAAAGGGGGAATCAGTCAGTGATCTACTCATTCCAGGATGGGTAAAAATTACCAGGAAAGAACAACAAAAATGGAAACAAAGTCACTGGCAGGTTAGCTCTGATGAAATACTGTTTCTGAGTGTTGTTACACCAACAATCAATTTGCATCGTGCTTAGCAGCAGTCATCATTAAAAGTGGAAATGTGTTAATTATTTATGTATCCATTTACTCACCTATGCTTCTGAGAACTCTAAAATAATGAAGGATAATTAATGAGGGACTGCACCAGATCTCATTTTTAAAGCTTCATCTTGTGATTTTCAAAGGAAGCCACACTCCCGTGCATCTGCGGCCTGAAGCATGAAAGCAGTTCCACAAAGTGACTGGGGCTGCTCCAGACACAGCAGACACGGGAGGGTCTCCTGTTGCCTTCCAACACCTCTCCCACTCCTGTTCTTCCCTGCTCCTCTCCCCCAGTAAATCTGGTAGCAAGTACAGCACTTTGAGCAGATGGGTAGTAAATACAGGGTTGGAGATTATGTCTGACAATTAAAATATAAGTGTCTGACTCTGTGACATTATGAGTTACATTATCTAAAGACCTTGCATTGGGCTTCTATTTTAAACGTCTGCATTTTCTAAGTGCGAACATTTTTCCTGACTAACCTTTTAAGAAAGAGCAGTGTTTAGAGATACCTATGTTTCGGAGTGCCAAACTTGATACCATATAAGGGTCTGTTTTACGGACAGAGCCAAGAGCTCTCCCTCCCAAGGCAGGCCCCTCACAGCAGTCCCGGGGTGGGCACTGGCTCCCCAGTCCCCGACCAGCATTCCAGTCGTTGTCTCACACTTTATCTGCTCCAGCAACTGGGTGCACACAGGCATTAGGCAGTACACCTGCAAAACCAGTTGGCCCTTACAAATTTTTACAAGTGCAAATTCAAACGCATGCCCCACCGGTGCCACTGCTGCTGCTGCTGCTGCTGCACTTCCAACAGCCCTTGCTGTCCCAAACTGCAGGGAGGTTTGAGTGTAAAGATTTCCCATAGCACGTTTATGAGTGAGTGCTCAGGCTGGTGCCAAAAATTCTGCCATAATGCTATTATTAGAGCTCCATGCCTTGCACCGTTGTTCTACACTGATGCTTACAGTGCTCATGCTGAACAGGTCTTAAGTGACAGAGGCTGGTAAGCTGTTTTCCAGGCCTCATGAGGTGGAAGGTGTCACCACTGACAGAGATTTTGTATTTGCTTTGTGTTTACTGAAAACATAAGTCTGTTAACCTTGGCAGAAATCAGTAAGATTTACCCTCAGAACCAATGAAATGTGACACACGCAACTCCCAAAAAGTCTTGGCAGTATTTCATAATGAGGTATCTCGACACATATTAGGTTCCCAAGCTGTTTTGTCTTGTTTTCTTTACTGATTTGATGTTGTTCTGATGCTATTTGCAGATGACAGCGTTAGTTAAATTTAAAGGCTATATAAATTAAAAGTTACATGACACAGTTTTCCCGGAGCAATAGCCATAAACAGAACTGAGAACAAGAATGAGCCTTTTATGAAAGTAGAATTCATACCTGCCAGCCTGCTGAAACTGGGAGCAGTTTGTTCCCAGATTAATTTTTTTAATTGGATACAGTTTGAGCAGATGCCTACAAAGAGCCATTACGTAGTAGCTGCTTCGAAGGACCCTGTGAGGCATTACGGTACTGCTACAAACTAAAAATTGAAGAGGATAAAGTCTCATTTTTAACAGATCAAATGATTGTAAGAAGAATAAATAAATTTCTCCATACCATCATTTCTTTTACTAAATGAAAACAAAATATCGAACAAAATATAAACCGGCAATATTCAACTTCCTCCTCTGCCAAGTGCTGATTGACTGAACACATCTGGGAAAAGTTCGGTTCCCGATAGCTTCCTCCATTGGAAGCGTCTTTGTGCTTCCTTTTCTGCTGTATCAATACTACTTCATCACTCCATCTACACCAGCAGTAGCTAACCCCCACTGCCCAGCTCCATTCTCTGTAATTTCTTTGCCTTCTTCAGCCTTCTTAATTCTCTTTGTCTCTAATTGCACCTTGGTAACTTCTCTTTGCTACGTTACAGCATAGACCTGCTGTCACTGCTTTCCTCCTCGTCAAGTCCTTTCCTAAGTCTCTTGTGTAAGTGTCTTGCAGCATACTCTGGTGTCCTGAGTTCTTGCTGCTCGCAATTCTTGCCTCAGTTTTCTGCTCTTCACCTGTTAGCATTCAGGCCACCCTGGATCCTCTCTTCTACATGTACCAACACCCACAATTCTATCTCTGTGTCTCAAGAAGTCTTGAGCTGAAATAATCACCTGCATATTCAAGCACCGTACTGCTTTCAGTAGTTGCTTTCTCACATCCTTCTCCTTGACCTCTAGACCCTCATGCTATCTTCTCCTGGTTCTCTTCATTACTCATCTGAAATGTTGTTGCTTCCCTCACACGTTCTCTAGGTACTTTATAGAGCTATGAGCTGCCATTTAAATTTAGTCTGTTGGCTACTGTTCCATACTTAATTGTAAAGGTGTTTAATTCATATTCCACCTCCCTAGCAAAACATCACTGACACGGCTATCTCATTTGCAAAACTGCTTTTTTTAAAAAAATATATTTAGTTTCAGAACTGCAAAACCTATCACACAGGTAAACATTCTAAGATCCTATCTATATAGGATGTTTACCATTGCTCTCTTACAATAAATCAGAAATGTTCTGCTGCCTGTCATGGGTGCTATAACGTTAAAGAGCAAACAACAAAGGGTATTCGCCTTATCTCAAATACAGAGGTGTGTTATTTGTAATCTATTTCTGCTCTCTCCTCAAAACTCCCTCCGTTGCTGATGATAACAGGTTTTAAACTGTGGTACAGAAAAAGTTTTGCAGACTTTTCTCTTGTTGCTTTTGCAAATTCAGATTGCATGTTTGGCCCAAGCTTATCACATTGAAATGAGGACACAGTCAGGCACTGTCTCAGCTGGGAGGCAGAAACCAATAGCTGTGAACTGATAAGAAGCAGCTTCTTAAAACCACCTCCTACCTGCTCCAGAGTCGCTAAGCACTATTCCTCTGCTTCATTTTGATGTCTAACAGCTTCTAAAGAGCCAATTATTTAAGCTAATCTGTCTGCCTTTCCACTGGATCAGAAGGGACAGAAGGAAAGGCTCACTGTCCAGACTTAGCACTCCTGTGCTCCGCAGGGGTGGGTAAGTGCTGTGGGGAACACGCCATCATACCCAGCCAGCCCTCACCAGCAAGGTATCATTTCCATGGGTACACAGGAGCCAGATGAAGAAAGCTAATGTGCAGGTCTGGCTTTGGTGCAGGTCTGGCTTCAGTGCAGGTCAAGCGAGGAGCGAGGATATGGCCAGAGCACACCCCCAGGCTCAGAAACATGGAAATGCTCTCAGATCTGGCATTGCGGGTGTAACCGCAGCCATGAAATTATCTAAACTGAGGTGGAGGGACCCTTGGTAACCTCAGGATTTCAGCTGTTATTTTCCACTTCTCTTTCCAATTTTCTTTTGACAGTGGAGGGGGTGTCCAGCTATGCTGCAGCGTGGGGAGGGTTCCCCCTGGGTCAGTCAGGCTGGCTGGCTCCCTTCTGATCTTCATCCTCCCACAGGTAGAATTAAAAGAATAAATGGTCAGAAGGGTATGGGACACACTGAAGGTCATCCTTCTATCTAAGGTCGGACAGGTCAGTTAGGTCAACCTAACTATCTAAACAACCAGGGAACGACAGGGTCAGTGGATGACTGTCAGTTATTATAATATTTAAAGAAGAGCAGAGGAGCCCTGGACTATCTGGTTCAGTGACTGAAACACGTGTTAGTCCGAAACCCAATCTTATGAGAGGGCAGCCAGGGCTTGTGTGACTTTCACAGTTGAACCCTGCCAAAGTGAACCAGGCAGCAGTTTAAATAAAAAGAGGGGAAAAGAGAAATCCAAACATAATCTCCTTCTGGGAAACAATAAGCTTACTTTATTATGTTTTGTGCAAGTGACCTTGTAGAACATTTCTATATTGCAGAGAGTAAGATTTAATGTCATAAAAAGAGTCAGAAAAAGAAAAAAGGAAAAGGGAAGAAGTTTTGCCTGGGGTAAACAGTTGCTCCTGAAGCTGTGCCAATTTATACTATGACTTTGGTCAAGGTTTCTCGTGATCAAAAACAATAAAAAATGAAAAAACCCAGCACCAAAACTTGGGCTGAAAAAAACCCCCTCACATCCACAACAGGGAGTCTAAAACATCAGTATAAAGCTGCTCTACAAAGCACTCAGATTTTTTCTGTAGGGAGCAACCCGTGCTGGCCGGGGCATGGATTGCGTGACCTAAAATGCCTTTTCCATCTATTTCGGTGATGCGCAGTTATTTTAGCAGCTTCATTTCTTTTCTCCTCTGCCGGGTAATAGTATTAGCGGTGGATCTGCCAGAGGAAACCAGGGCTCTCAGGCAGTTGTAAAAATAGACTGATGCATTCAGAGCACGTGAGCGAGCACCTCGCAGCCCAGGCTTGGAGCAAACTGGAAGGAGGAATTTCGGGAAGGCCGTAATCTCTCTCTGCAGCGGCCAAGGCTGGAGGCTGGTGCTCCCAAGTGAGGGAAGGGCGGTTCTAGAGCCCCATGTGCTCTTGTTTACTACAGACCGCAGGCCGCTGCCCTGTTTTTCTTGCCTTGCTGCTCGGCTCCCATTCATTATTTCCCCTGTTTGTTTATTCTGCAGCATTTCTGGATATCCCTCCAGGAATCTGAGGAATCGCATTAAGGGGTCGTCTATCTTATCGCTGGAGACAAGCTTTGCACCCCAGAGGCTATCTCTGTCAGGCCCCGGAGCTGGTGGGAGGCTCTGGGAGAGGCACTACACAATGCACTGCAGTTCTTCGCTTTAACTCTTTCCTTGCAGAAGGCTTCCCGGCTGGAGCGGAAACAGCAGCCCGCCCCGAATCCAATTAACTGGCTAAAGTAGTATTGGAAAATTAGGCAGGACTGCTTTAAAGGTAGGCAAATCAGGATGATTGACAAAGGCATAATCCTAAAAAAATAGGGAAGGAAGGCTTCAGCTGTGGATGAGAGAAGCCTGTGCTGCAGACCCTGCCACCAGCCTCAGTCTCTTCCCAGCTTTGAAAGGAGACAGTCCTTCACGCACTGATAGCTGGCACAAAGCTGAAGGGAATGAAACCTGGGAACCTCCCTCGCTCCAGTGCCATTCCCCAGCCCAGAATAAAATCAAGGCTGGACCTTTTCTTCTTGTAAATCTGCTTATCCCCTGCCAAGCACCTGACTTACTCTTAAGAAAAATGCATGTATGTGGACTAGTGTGCACCATCTCATCCTTACTGCTTTCATCAGAGTATGCAAGGTTACGTGAGCAGTTTGCGTGCACACGCAAACATACAGCAATGCAATTACAAGCCAGAGTGTCTAATGCAAACAGATGAGCCACCAGCAGAACTGGCAGAAGGCAAATATCTGTTTTAGCTGTTGGCTCTTTTCTGAAGTACCAATACCACAGCAGTCACCCAGCTGAAGCAATGGAAAGAAGTGCGTGATTCACCTCAGTGCATTTCTCATGTGTCACAGATTCTTCCCTATCTGAAATCAGAGGGGCCAAAGTATCCCAGGCATCTTTCTGCAGGGGCTGTCCTCCCGTAACAAAAGTATCTCTGTTTGGACTGTGAAATAAGCTCCCTGCTTGTACCTGCACATTTCCTTTGAACACCTCTCCCGGCATGAAAACTGCTGAATTCTCTGCAGCAGCTTGCAGTGGTTTTAAAGGCACGAAGAAAAAATCATTACAAAATATCGTACCTGGTTAAAAATTAAAAAATAATTAAAAAAATAATATAAAAAAGGCTGAAATGTCAGGAGAGAGATATTTCCACTGAAAGCAGAGTTCATCTCTTGGTGTGCAACTTGCACAAAGCTAAAATGGCTTGCTTGTTTACAAACATATTTTATTTGACAACACAAATGACAAGAAACAGAAAGCCCATTGCAGAAATCTTCAGTGTTGTGTAAAGATAGTGTGATCAAGACCCCCTCAGCTGAAACAGTAGTACAGGGAGCACCCTTGTCTGCATGCAGAACCTCTCTCCGCTCCCCAAATCCCAGTTGGAACAAGAGCATCGGAGACATTTTCCTTTGTTCCTAAATTGTATTTTTAGACAGAATAAACTGTGGCATATTAAGGGACGCTTACTCCGGTTTCAGCTGTGCTGAAGGACGTGCCAATTCCTAAGCTGAGTGAACAGATACTCTTTACTATTACAAGAGATCGGGAAGGTTGCTGATTTGCAGCCCTTTTCCACCGCAACCTTAAGCAAACAGAGTTTAATTAGATCAATAATGATCAAAGTTACATTGGGCAGAGAGGACTTTCAGTTCCTTTAATGGTGATGAATCCACTGCCTCAGAAAAGAAAAACAAAAACAAAACAGAAAAGAGAAAGGGGATTTTTGCCAGCCCTAATCATTTAAAACAGTTTTGTTGTTCTCCTTAGTTCAAAACTGGGTACCGTCACAATAGCTCTTTGATATCGGACACTGATATTGATCTGGGTGCATCTGTCTCGCTCAGCAGCTGATAATGACAGCACACGTGATTTCCTGTTATTGAAGCCCCACAGACATTTCTGGAGCCAGAGCTTGGCAGCTCCAGGGATCCTTTCCCATCAGCAGCCCAGTGTCCAATGCTCTTACTGCCTTTCAGCCGATGTAAGGAGGATACGCTGCAGCCCCGCTGAGTTGTAAACAACTTGTTTACCTCCTTCTCAGTGTAATCTGTCCCTGCTTCTATCCGCTCCCGTGGCATCAACAGAGCATTAAAACACTCCAAGCTCATAGGCTGATGTGCAGAAAACAACCCAAGGAGCCTTTCCAGGCTCTTGCTTTGTAGGGCGCAGGAGGTTATTTATACCTGTTGTTTCCAGTCAGCCAAAGCAGCCCTGCTTTTGCATGCGGTTAGCTTTGAAGGAAACTAGTTTTTGATGTTCGTTCTGCCGGCGTGGAAATGTAAGCAGTGTGGGCCCGATGCTGCTCTTCCTGCAAAGCTCCATTTGGGTCAGGCAAAAAAGAGACGCCGTCTTTTCCACGTGTTGTTTACGCTTGAACAGACAGAGTGAAAGATGTGCGCGATTTCCAGAGGGGAACGCCCATCAGGACTGCGGGAGAAGGCTGGGTTGAGGGGTAAAACCCCTTAGCTTTTTAACCAGCATGCAAAAGGAGGGGAGTCTGAAAACATTCTGAGAGTCTTGAGTCTGTCCCCTCCGTATTCCTGACCAGGACTTTGGAACAACTGCACAAGACACTGACCCAGAAACAACTTCCCTGGGGTTTAGTGCAGGGGCAGTGAATGGGAGTGACAGGGATCCCCTTATGAATGCACTCGCTTTGTACGGTGCGGTGTGGAGCAGCTCTCAGGCACCCTCAGAGAGCACAGTCCTGCTCCTGTTGAAATCGAGGGCAAGCCTCCGAGCAGATTTGGGGATTTTAAGAGGCGATGGGGGTTGGACCCGGTGATCTCTCGAGGTCCCTTCCAACCCCTACGATTCTGTGATTCTGTGATTCACGCAGCACAGATTTGAAGCTGCCTGTAGTTCATATTGCCCTGTGCATCTGAGGCAGAGCCGTGCCCGTGCAGGGAGGCACTTTCCCCCCATCAGCCTCCCATCCGCAGAACACAGAGGATCAATAACAGGCATCTATTTTTGGACATGCTCTTTCCTAGTGATTTTTAATTACTTTTGAAAACTTGTTTCTGGGAAGTAGTTGCTCTTAATATAAAAACACCTTTCCTTGTGTTTTACACTACCTGTGTGTTAGCTTTGTTGAAAAACGTGAAATGCTGGAGAATAAAACTCAAGCAGTTATTTTCAGTGCACGTGCTTGAAAGCTTGATTTTGATAAATACCAGTTTCTGTCACCTTTAGGCATGATGATGTTGAGGCTTTTTGATGTTCAGATTGAGCTGAGGCTGTTGTAAAACCATGACAGTGTATTTAGCGGAATAACCTGAACAGGGTGATAATCCAGGCAACCTCATTTAGGCATTGCCTCATCTCAGGCCAGTGCCCCTGGGAGAGGTTGCATGTTGGAGCGGGAGGAATCATCTAATCTGCCTGAACAGAATTGCCTAGATTCTCTGGTCTGTCAAAAGGGAGAGGTGGAAATCAGCAGAAAGAATGCAGGTGTCCGTCGCCTCTGCACGTCCCCAGTACTTACTACGTGAGCAGGGAACTCGAGGAGCTCAATAAGGTGGTCCAGCCTTGCGTTACACATCTGCCTCTTCTGTTGATGAAGAGATTGTCTTGGATGAATATTATTTTAACCTCGTCTCTTGAAGCTTGGCCACTGTTTTGTCAGGTATGCAACTGAAAATGAAAAACATTGCAGGCCTTTTCACAGTGGCTAGGGAATGTGGCTGTGAATAAGAGTAGATCTAAATCATACCCTCCACGTGTTTTTTCTCCTATGTTCCAGTAATATGTGTAAAAAGTGGCAAGTCATGATGATTTCAGTCATCTGGAGGGCTCCTGAGGGAAAAGCAGGTACATTGCTGACTAAACGTGTCCCACAATAGGTATGCCATAGACAGGACAGGACTCACCTGCCAAAACCAGGCAAGCTAAGGTAGATCCCTGTGAAAAGAGTCACTCACAGGGCTAGATCAGCCCTGGAAAGGAATGGGCTGGGCTACTGCCTGCCTAGGCATTAGATGAGTTTTAGACAACATAGTAAAGCTTTGACTGTAAGTGTCAAACCTGTGTGAAACACATGAAGTTAAGCAAGGCCAAGTGCAAGGACCTGCACATGGGTGAGGGCAAGCCCAAACATGGATACAAGCTGAGTAGTGATGAGTGGAATGAGAGCATTCCTGAGGAGAAGGACTTAGGATATCGGCAGATGAAAAACTGAATATGAGATACAGTGTTCACTTGCAGCCCAGAAAGCTAACTGTGTTCTGGGCTGCAACAAAAGAAGTGTGACCAGCAAGTAGAGGGAAGTTAATCACTGCCTCTACGCTGCTCCCGTGAGACCCCACCTGGAATACTGCATCCAGCTCTGGGGTCCCCAGTACAAGAAAGACATGGAGCTGTTGGAGTGAACACAGAGAAGGGCCATGAAGATGATCATAAGACTGGAGCACCTCTCCTGTGAAGACAGGCAGAGAGAGTTGGGCTTGTTCTGCCTGGAGAAGGAAAGGCTCCTGGAAGACCTTATCGCACCCTTCCAGTACCTGAAGAGGCCTACAGGAAAGCAGGGGAGGGGCTGTTTGCAAGGGCGTGGAGTGATAGGACAGGGCTAATGGCTTTAAACCGAAAGAGGGTAAATTTAGATTGGATATAAGGAAGAAATATTTTATGATGAGGGCGGTGAGGCCCTGGCACAGGCTGCCCAGAGCAGCTGTGGCTGCCCTCTCTGTGGAAGGGTTCAAGGCCAGGCTGGATGGGGCTTTGGGCAACCTGGTCTAGTAGAGGGTGTCCCTGCCCATGGCAGGGTGACTAGAACTAGATGGGCTTTGAGTTCCCTTCCAACCCAAACCAGTCTGTGATTCTATGAAATAAAATTTCCCAGTTTGTTTGGGGTTTTTTTTCCATACATCATTTGAAAGCCTGCTCATTGTAACTGGCACTGAAACATTGATTGTTTTCACATTTAACTTCTGTGTCTTACCTGGCCAATAAAGAGTAAGTTAGCATCTTCCCCTTATTGTAGCAAAAACTGCAATAATAAACTGATCTATGACTGACAATATGATGTATTTAGTTCTTTTAGAAGAACTAAATGTAGTTGGCAAACTGTTTTCACATTGCCTTTTTCCTGTTTTCATAATGATCATGGAAATACCACAGAAAGCAGTGTAAAGCTAAAGGTAGACAAGTACAGACAGTAATAACATTTTCAGAAAGTTCAGAGTCATATGATTCCTAAATGTCTTCTGCAGCTAGCTTCTAGATAGTAAATCATTATTGAGTCAGACTATGAATAGTGAAAAAAGGATAATTTCCCCCTTTGTCACAAATAACAACGTACGTTCTTTTACTCCATACTAAGTCTGCTTCTTTAAAAGAACGGAAACTCATCCAGCTCTTAAGTTTTGTTTTTCATTGTGGTTTTTAGTGATATGGTTAGGAGAGGTACATAATAAATTAATGATAGGAAATTGCAGAATAGGTCAAGGTCACTTTGTGCACAAATTGGAGGTCTAGGAGTTGTACATTTCGTGCTATCTGTCTTATACCACTTTATTGATTTTTCACTTGGAGGAAAAGAGAGAAAGTCTTTAATAGATTTTTATATCCTCAGTCTATTCTAAATCCGCCTTTGTTCTGATCTTCCTGATGTTCCCACACTTTCATGGCAATAACAAAGTCCTGCTGAACTGCAGTGCTGTCGTAACACAATGACTCAAAAGCCAATGGCAATTTTAATCTCATAAAAAACCTTTGCCAGAAAAGTCAGAGACACTTGTGGCCCACACAGCCAGAAGATGACGGACAGGGAAGTCTCCTTTAACCTTTCATCTGACTCAGAAGCAGAAGTGCCTACTTTCCTCACCTTTCAGTATCCTTACAAAGAGAATTGCAGTGCAGTGTCGAAGTTTAATTACCGCACCCACAGGTAAAGCTTAGCACTGATGCTATATAGTGAACTGTTCTAGGTGCAATTGAAAAGTAATTCACAACGAGGTCAAGGTAGAAACAGATGCCTGTGAGTCAGCTGCAGTTTCTGAAGGGCCAGAAAGGAATCCTGTCACTGCCCATTGCTATATAGGAATAAACCTTTATACCTCTGCAGCCGTCTCTGAGTCTTGGAAGGGTCGGCTAGCATCGAGAAGCTGATGCAAAATGAACATCAGTGCTTGGTGCTTGGTTACATGAGAGAGTGAAGAGGCCACCTCGTGCAAATCACTAGGCAGGTTCCTCAAGGATCCAAGCATTACATGATAAATTGCTCTGTGTTTAATTAATAGATTTATTTGAATAGATTTTTGGTACTAAAAAAAGAAGGGTGGGTGTTAGTATGATCTGAAAGGATGGTGGCAAACCCTAGTCCACCCATATGCCAATGTTCAAATGACTTTTTTCTTTAGCTCATGTAAATAAAGGTCTACAGGAAACTAATGACAGCAGTTGAATGGAAAACTACCTGTTCATAGGTTGGAAAACTTTTTTTCTGGTCTTTTTATCTCTTTCAGAGAATGGTATTAAAGTATAGCGTGTCCTGACTGTAGGAAGCTTTCAAGCATTGGCTTTTCATTTTTTATTTCTTGATTTCTATAACACAAGCTTAATTTGTCTGACTGTTCTTAAATACTTTTGTTGAAGCTTGTTGAACAGTATAATTAAATTCTTCTTGAGCTGAAGGGAAGGGCAGCATGTGAGACTGCTTTCTAACACTATTAGCAGTTTGCCAGAATCAGTGTAGTGCTGAGAGCCAAAAACCACATGCTCTAATACTGGAGTTCTGGAAATAGTTGAGCGTAGGTGATAGCGCCAGCTCCTCGGCCATCCCATTGTCACAACGCAGGATGAGCGCTGAAGGAAGGGGGCTGAAGATGAGTGGGGTCACACAGTAGTCCAGCAACATCACTGCTAGCTGCCACTGCTGCCAATGTTCCTCCTCAGAGCAAGGAATAGCAGTAACCTGGCACAGTAGCCCCACTCTTACTTGCAATACATGGTATCAAGAAAGGAACAAGAACCTATGTATAGCCCAACAGTCAAAATTTGTCTGTCCCAGGCACTCTGGGAAAGAAATTGATCCAAGTAAGGGGTTGCCATCCTTTCTGCAGCATGCATTTGGGTAAGATGCATTGCTTTGAGGGAAAGCCAGGATTTCCATCTCCTGTTAAGCACATAAATTCCTATTATGTTTCAAATGCATTTTTGTTCAATTTCTTTGATCCAGTGGCTCGTTGTCTATTTCTATACTGCTACATAAAAGGTGCCTAATGTAGATTTACCTAAGGTAGTTTACATTCATCCTCTTGCCACCAGCTACCTCAGACATCCCAGACCACTACTAAGTATCTCTGATTGTGCCATTTCCCATGTTTTTCCAACCATGGTTCTCGTCAGAATGTGGTCTTTGTTTAATAATGATGAAATACTGCAGTCTAGCAGTTTGCTTCAGTAAATGGAGCCCATTCCTTTCTTCCAAACAGACCCTCTCAGATGGAGAAAGAGGTTTAACATGCATCTTTCCTGGGTGGGTTTTGTAGTCGTCCACAACAGAGTGGCATTTTTGTGAGAAATAGCTGTCAGAGGTATTAAGCATGGGAAAACAGCTTGGAGCTGAATGATGGTTAGAGGTGCCCCAGGCCCAGAAATCAGACTTAATAACCACTTGTAGAGTGGTGCTTCCTGGTAGTCGGGTTGTACCTCAGATGGTACTGAAACTGGAGATCAAGAAGAGGAATCAAATAAAATAGAGCTAGTGAGGTCTGGAAATGATCATAAAGCAGTTTTTAACTGGTAGACTGTGGTGATAATGAAACCATGCTGGTTTGGGAAAAGCTGAGAGTTAAAGGTAAGGGTTTATATAAAGCAAGTAAGTAGCTACTAAGGACATTTGAACAATAGAAGTCACAATTCCTGAATGTGAATGTGAAACAGTGAGTGTATTCAGTGCGTATGAAATATGATGTCAAAAATCACAGAAAATAATTTAAGTCATTCAGAATCATTCAAGATAGTATCAATACTTTTATTTTAAAAATCATATTAAAATAGGAGGGTTTTTTATTTCTCATTTGCTAGTTTTATCATCTTCCCTGGAAAGATCAGCAAATGCTACAAGAAAAATCTTGTAAATCTGACTAAGAAAAAAAGAAATATAAAGATTAGAGAACTATTTTATTGGCATTTATCCCTTATTCACATTAAGTAATCAATAAATACAGGAACACATGGCATATGCAGTTGACAGAATTCTTGCTACTTTGTCTAACATTGGCTATTATTTGCAAAAAATAAATTTGAAATGGCTTAGAAGTTCTGACATGTGGAAAGAATGAAGTGTCCTTTGGGTAGTTTCTGGATTAGTAGGAGGTGAGGCAGTCAACAGGTGGGTGGTGAGGGAACATTCATATATATTTAGTTGATACCATGCAGGGGACAAAGCCTGACAAGAACTTTGAAGTTCAGCCTGCAAAGCTTGACAAGGAGGTGTGCCATCATTCAGGTTTGGTGTTGATTTGACTTCAGTGAATTCAGACTTCAGGGAGAAAAGTTTTACCTAGCATGCCACCAGTCTACCAGCAGCTACGAAAAGCAGATACTTAAGCACATTCATCACTTTATCTCACAATTTTCTCCTGCTATCCAGCAACTTCACAAAGGGGGCACAATAGAGAAACCAGCCAGTGGAAGACAGCCATACAGAACCGTCCAGAGATATCTGTAGTTTCCAAAAGCTGTGCAGATATTGCAGAGCACTATGTTCCACCAGTTCCCCTGGTGATGCTTGAAAGATCTTAATGTAACACTAGACTGCACGATCCAAACTATGAACACAGTAGGGCAATACAGGACCTTGATAACCGATTATTCTAAAACTGGAGCTTTAGAGGCCATGCTGACTTTTTCAGATAAAATAGAAACAAACTTTTCCAGTCCCTGAAGTCAAATACAGACCTAGATTTAATAACTGAATACCTTTGACTAATAGCTCGCCATCCTACAAAATACTATACGTATCTTTACTAGTGGGAAAACAACTCTCTTCCTCCCCCTCTGCAGACAAGTTTTCTCCTACCCAAAATTCCTCCGAAGCTGTTTATTCTTGTTCTTGACCTTGTCCTCAAGACTGTTCATTTTGCATTTTATAGACCACTGCTAAAATATTAAGTTAGACTCCTTCAAGTGATTGTCTTGGTACCTAATCACACTTCTTTCACCTTGTTCTGTCCCTTTCTCAGGGGCATGGTGCACAAATCCAAAGTAACAGTGGTGGAACATTTGTGTACCTGAGCCTTCTTCACTGCTTCTTGGTTAGGGCATCTCTATAAGAAACCAAAGGCCTAAAATTACTTTCAGTTCAAATGCTCTGGCCACAGAGCATAACAAGCTAAACTCCCCAATGAGAGCAGCTGCTGTTCGTTCTGCCAAAGCCATTTCACGTGGCAAAGGTACTGTGCTTTGGGCTTCTCTGGTGATACAGGCAGGAGGTTGTGAATTTCAGCCAGGCTTGGCCAAAAGATACTTCCTTCAGCTGAGCTAATACCTTGGGATAGTCATAATGGCCAAACTTCAGGCACAACTGCTGGCAAAAGGAGCAGATGAAGGTGTGGTAGCAGCAGTCTGCTTAAGTTTCTTAGCCTTGAGAGAGTGAATTCTTGACTCATCAACAGCATACATCTATATTGTTAAATGCATCTGCCCCAATAAGCAATCATACCTTCAAAACAAGGGCTGCAGAGGCAGGTATTCCTGCCACCGTGTCCTTTTGTAGAGACAATTGCTGTGTTCTTGCTGCCCTGTGTTTGCCCTGGGTTGTCTCCTGTGCACTGTTGTTCCTAACACCCAGTGGTAGGGGCCTGAGGAAGACATGAACCTAGCCTGGCCTTTATTTTTGAGAGAAGTAAGCTGGGACTTTCCAAAACAGAGACCACAGTGGGACTGACATATATGCAGCATGATTATCAAGTGCCAGGCTATGAACCGAGCAATGAAATTACCTGATAACATAGACACAACCTCACTTTAAGATCTCTTTTTCTTTGTTATGTCAGGGCTATAAGCATTAGTATTTAAAACCCCAGATATCCTCAGTGCTTACTTATGCAGGTGACATTCCAATAGAAAGTACCATAGTCTTTACTGGATTCAGTTTTATTGAGGTTATCCAAAAGTGAGATGTTACCTACATACCTCCTAGTTTCTCTCCTCAGCTGGGAAAGGTCAAAGTACTCAAGATTACTTTGAGAGGAACATTGTCTCAACCACTTTTTTTTTTCTGGCTGATAAACAGAATAACTGCAAAAACTTCACAGAGGGAAAATGTCTTCGATATGAAATTGGTTTTAAAACCGATGCAACTGCACTGACTTTTCTGGAATTTGCCATGGGACTTCATCCTACTCTCAGTTAAACCAGATAACCCTCATGAGTGTTTTATTTGGAAGAAAAGTCTAATCTTGGTTTAATTTATATCAGGGTCAACTGTGCAGATTCTAGTCCAGAGTTGTAAAAGACAGTGCAGTTACACCATTTTTAGATAGACATTATTACTTTTGACTTTTTTTTTTATTAAAAAAACCCCCAAAACATCTCTTTAGTTAGGAGAGGTTTTTAAAGTTTGCAGGAGGTTGGCAAACCACTGCAGCTCTCTACACATTGCTTAGACAAAACTACACTGCACATTGTAAGTCTGGTGCAAAACTACCGCAAGACAAAGCAATTGGGTTGTGGCATAGGTATTGTCCTGTACAGTCAAAGGGTTTCACCAAAGCTCATTTAGGGTGTGGAGATCAAACAGATATAGTGCGTTTTCATGTGAAAACCAGCCAAGGCGTAGCTCTGGGTTGCAATATGACAGTGTAAAATTGAATTTGTGCAATCACCTGTTTCGTTTGGTTTATCAGTAAAAAAAAAAAAAGAAAAAAAAAGTGGTTGCACCTTCTGATTTTCCAAATGAAATCTGGGATGACTAAGTCAAATCCTGACATTTTGATCTTCCTCTGTAATCACTTATAACACTCCTACAGTGAAAATTTTCGTTAAACCCTTATACTGGAGTTTTATTTGAGTCATAGAAGTTAGCTCTTGTAATACCAGATGTACAAGAAAACAGGTCTGCTGAGTACAAAGGGCTGTTCCAAGGCTTTAATTCAAAACAGAGCCAGCTGTAAAGGGGTTTTTAGCTACAAGTTTTTAACTTTCATGTACAAGTAAAAAAATACAAGCACTAGAAATATGAAAGCTCGTTTGTTCTACATTCTTCATCTACTCTGTCATATTACCAGACTATTTTTGCAATAGATATTGTAACTATAGCAACATTCTTTAATGGATAAATAGCATATTAACAACTGGGCTGAGACGGGTTTTGCAGAAATAAGCTCAAGTAGAATAGTTTGTCAATTTACCTGCTCCTTACATAAATACATCTATGCATGTGTTGCAGTGGAAGAATCCAGGACTTGAAGTCACTATGTGTCTTTTTACCTCCATAATATTTGTTTTCAGTGTTCACAGCTATATTTCTGTGACATTATTAAAAAGCATATGCTCTACTGTGAGGGAGGAAAAGAGGGGAAAAATTGCTTTATTTATTGAGCCTTCATTTACAGAATGGTTTTGTCCTATATTTTGTCCTATTTGAAAGTCACTTTTTTTACCAGCTTAAATAAATATGAACTGGTTTTGCATGCACATTTTTATTAGCTACTTAAACATCACAGATAACAAGTGTTAAAATATTTACTTTCTGCAGATTATGCAAACTAAGTGTCTGCTTTTGTTGCCATTGAAGTTAATGGGAGTTTTGCCACAGACCCCAGTGGGAACAGGATCTGGCCTTCAGGAACTCGAAAATGTAATCAAAGTAAATATGTGTTCTTCTTTAACAAATAAAACTGTGATTAAGCTATGGTTGTTTCTGTGCTGATACAAGTCTTAAGAAGAAGTCAGAGCAATAATTTTTTAAGATATTGGTGGTGTTTGACTCCAAAAGTATCTGAGGTGCAAATTCTGAAGCAATTTTTAAATGCTGAATGGACTGAGACCATGACAGCAAGGGCTTTCCTTAAACCATCGCAGGACAGGAGTCTCAGACCAACCTGCTGCAGAATCTGAAAGAAGAAATAAGATACGACTTTTCAGGAATCTCAGACATCACATTGCCTCTATCTGTAGATAGATTCAAGACAATTAGCACAGAATAGTCTTCTATAGTTCTAAATTACTATTTCCTTGGGGATGTATTCAAGTTGCCAGGGTTTTAATCTTTGTCATGTCACCCATAATTAGCTTTCTGAAATTGTCTTACTAGGAAATTAACCTCTGGAAATCAGTGGTAAGTGTAAATGGGTGAACCCATCCCTTATATCCTGGGCCAGACAGTGGAATATTTTGTCACAACTTTTTAAAATATATTTTTATTTACACTTAACTTCACCATCAGTGAAACTGGCATGTCAGATACACGATCTAGCCCTCCTGAGTTGTCTTTTACAATGGCAGTATTTCCAGGTGCTGCATGGGAAAACATGTCGGTGGACTTTTGGCTGTTACAAGATGTAAATATCAAAATCTTTGTTTTCAGCTAAAGGGTTGTAATTCATTACAATGGAAAGCCTTCTTAATGTATATTGTGTCCCACAATTGTCAATGTGGTTTATGACCATCAAGTCTCCACAGAAGATGGATGAGGCTGCCCTAAAAGTACCCGTGTTTAATCAGGCTGGCTATGACAAATTGTCTCTGAGATTCTTTTGCAGATGTGTTGCATATAGCATGAGTAAATATGAGCCAATTTCTATCACTGTAGGCTGTACCACAAAACCTCTAATTAGGCAGTGCGGTGCTAACAGCTTCTAACTCAGTCTGGGAGGAAAGGAGTGGCCAAATGAGGATCATGGGCCAGCAAGAAGTGAGAAGTGACATGAGGTTGTGCTGAGTAAGTATATTCTCACAGTAAATTAAAACAGACATTTCCCTTTTTTCTTAGGGAGGTTCTGAGTCACAAAGAACCTACTCATCTGTTTCATCTATTGTGTATCATATTGCTTGGAGGAGGATAAAAAGAAAAGGAAGATGAGAGGTAATTTGGAAGAGAGGAACCATATCAAAATATTTCCTCCACAAGCTTAACATCTAACCCATCTCTTTGTGCTACTCTAATTGACTTCATTTCTTACAAGAAGTTAAGATAGAAGAAAATGTTCTTGTGCAGAAATACTTTCTGGGAGTAGAGGTGGCAGGAGGCTGGTGTGGCAATCCTACATCTCAAAAAACTCCATTTAGATTCTCAGTTGAGTTACCCATCCATCAACCTTACAGAGATGGATTTGGCTTCAAGTATCCAGAGCAGATGTTTTGAAGAAAGAAAAAACCCTGTTCTTTGTGTGTCCTTTGGGGGAAAAGGTGTAGCCTAAAATTAGAAGTCAAAATTAGTATATGTGGTATTCATCACCACCTGATATGCATGTTATTGACAAGGTATTATTCATTGACAGTTTAGCTAGTACAGATAACTGAATGGGCATAATATAATTTCTCTAGTTTCTTGGGAGTTTGACCTACTTCAATTTAGCATTACACAATATTCTGATTAAAAATTAGCGCTTCATAAAGTACACATGTATGAAATTAATTAAAAGACAGCTGACATCACAGAACATAGGGATAAAATATTAATGAGCAGAGATGCTTATTTATTGCTGGACAATTTTCAACCTAGTTTCAGCTCTTTGTCACCTTCTTTGTGTGATAATGATGTTAAGCAGCACAAGTCCAAGGATAAACCCCTATGGTGCCTACCTCATTGCATCCACCCAGCAGAACACGACTGATCGGCCTTCACCCTCTGAGTCAGACTGTTACTTGTAGGGCTTTTCCTGGCAGCAGAATGATCTGGTTGCAGGGATGGCCAAGCTGCAAGGCCAGTCTGAGGGAAGGTTCATCATCATGCATCCAGGATGGAGGAGAGGGGGAGCCCAGGTCAGTGAGACAGCTAGTCTTGTCATCTTAACGGTGTCAACATGCCATTGTACTGACTAAGGCATTTGGCTTCTGAGCATCACTCTGACTGATTTTTCAAAAAAACATCCCATTTTGCCTCTCCACTGATGGTGATGGAGGCTGAGTCTTAAATGGGGTAAATATTGAGATAATCAGATCAGCTGGAGCAACTCACTCCACATGGGGCAAAGTAACTCAGTGAAGCAAGAGATACAATCTGAAATGTTGTGAAGGACCAAATTCAGAGAGTTGCCAAGTATCGTTGGATATCCAGGGAAGCCAACAGTGGTTTAAGGTATCAATGACAGAAAAGGAAAAGCCTTTCTATCTAAATGGCTGAAAAACCTTCTATATATAGGTGCATCTGACCATGAATGCATATGAATTTGCATGCATCTATTTGGTATATATGTTGTTTCATAGGTTTATTTTCTTCGGTTGGTTTGGTTTGCCAAGCAAGTTGGTACTTTTTCTGCAAAGGTTTTATTGTGATTGTATATGTAGGGTAATAATGTTTAGTGAGTCTTAAAGATTATAAAAGGTGAAAGCTTTTAAAGACTAAGAAACTCATCATAAGGATGTTTTAAACTGTTGTTGATCACAGGAAATTTAAGATGATGTCTTCGTTTACATTAACCAAAAGTGAAAATACAGTGCTCTATAAAACAGGGAATAAGATAATAAAGGAGAGAAAACAGTTGGGATGTCTGCATGACAGGAAAATCATGAATAGTAGAGTGTGAGAGGGTAGGGAGAAACAGGGGAATGGTGCCTGTTTCCCAGACTGGAATATCAATAAAATAATTGAAATTAGAATTAAGGAGCCACTTCTCATAGGCATGACTTTTCTCAATGATAAAAAATCTCCCTTGTTGAAAAAAATTATGTGCTTTTTCAGCAGACATGATACAAGGGTGGTTCCTAGCCATTCCTTCAGCATGCAGATATATACATTGATTATTCCTGTTGTTTTTACTAGCAGTGATGTGCATAAAATCCTATACATCACCCTGCGTTGCTATCCTGAAAAATGTTTTTGTTGCTGACGTGCTGAAAAATACTCAGTGAATTTGCTTACACCTGCTCTTTTTGGTGTTGTCCTCATATTTAGGAATTTTTAGACCTGTTGAAATTAATCCATTGGTTAGAGAAGCACAAATGCAATTGTGGTCTTCATAAGCAGTTACAAAAGGCCTGAAAATAAAGAGAAAGGCACACAGAGACACAGCCAGCCAAGGAATCACAGTGAATTTATCCACATATTTACTTAGCAAATTATTTTTTAATACTCTATAAAGAAAAATAATAAACAACATTTTTATCACTTTACAAAATAACAGGAAAAAGAATGATTTGCTGTCTCATCTTTGTACTCATGATTCATTTTGAAGGCTTGAAATACTGCTTTATGTAGTCCTAATTCTTTCCTTCCTTCCTTCCTTCCTTCCTTCCTTCCTTCTTTCCTTCCTCTCCTTCTCTCTCTCTTTCTTTCTCTCTTTCTCTCTCTTTCTCTTTCCTTCTCTCTTTCTTTCTCCCTTTCTCCCTTTCTCTCTTCCTTTCTCACTTTCTCCCTTTCTCTCTTCCTTTCTCTCTTCTTTTCTCCCTTTCTCCCTTTCTTTTCCTTCTCCCTTTCTCTCTCTCTCCCCCCCCTTCTTTTTCCCTTTCTTTCATCTTTCATTCTCTCTGTTTTTCTATCTTTCTTTGTCTTTCTTTCTTCCTTTCTACCTTCCTCTCTCTCTCTCTCTCTCTCTCTCTCTTTTCTTCTTCCCTCCCTCCCTCTCTCTTCTTTCAGGACAGGCGAGCAAAGCCAATCCGTATCATGCTAATTTCAGTTGTTTCCCTGGTTTTGCTCCCCGTCCCTGCCATAGCTTGGTACTCCCGGCAGCCTGGTGCTCCATGAAAAGCTTGCCCTGTGGGGACCTTTCTGTCTGGGACAGTACCATTCTACCCAGACAGGGAGAGACGAGTCGGCTTTTTTGTTCTTTAGGGGGAAAAAGAAAAAAAAAAAAGGAAGGAGATATATTAAAAAACATAAAAGACAGACATTGCTGTAGCCCTTTGCTTAGGATTCCTTCTCAGGAATTCTAATTCCAGCTGCACGCTCCAGAAGGGCTCATGGCAGCGATTATTCCAGGCATAAATCATCATTCAATAGCTTCATGTTCACACACCGGTTCTGTTGTGATTTCTTTTTTTTTTTCTCTCTCTCACTTTTTTTTTTCCCCCTTTCATATATTGCACTGTACAATTTGCTTGCAAATCATAATCTAACACAGCAATTGTGTGGGGAGGTCAGAACTAGCAAATACTTTGTTTTAAAATAATTACTGATTTGAGAAGACCCTTTGAGAAATTGTGAACAGCACAGCTGTTAGTAATAGCAATTATTTTTATATTGAATTAATACTGCTGTATTTTACCTATAAGAAAGTGCATTTTTACTTACTCACTGTTCCCTTTCTCCAGGACATTCTCACCTGCAGTTTTACAGCTATGCTGTGACCACTGATACGAAAAAAATTTTGCTTTACCAGAAGCTTGTTTCTTAAAAATAATTGTCAAAATATACCCCCTAATTTCTGAAAAGCAAGACCCAAAGGTGGGCTAGAACTCATTGGTTTGCCTGATAAGCGGTGAACACAGAGCATGCCCTACACTCTCTGCTTTGTTGCAGGGCTGGAACCAGATGTCTCAGCTCAAAGTCTTCATATTTCTTAAGCACCTACACTATGTTCCATCTATATAAAATGGACAGCATGTGGATGTTTTGCCTAATCAGAATGTTAAAGCTGCAATTTTTTGTAACCAAAGATTATTTTCTTGAATTAAAATCTTTCCTCTCCATAATTATCATACATATATCCTTGATGGCCTTTCTCTGCCTATAATCAAATATCCATAAAACTAAAAATAAAATCCTGCGCTAAGCACTTCTGCCAACTGCATTTCACAGATTAAAACCCAAAGAGCAGATAATTCTTGGGTCGCTATTTATTAAACTGAAAAAGATCGCTGCACATTGCAGGACCCACTGGTGTGTATGTATGTATATTGTAACAGAAGTAATAGGCTTTTTCTGAATAGCAATGCAATGTACTGCGTGTCTGATAGAAAAAATATGACCAATAAACCTAGTTAGCTCACTATAAACTAAGAGCACACTCAGGGAGGAAAATATATTTCTTATCCTCATGTGGACAATATTTTAAAGCCTATTAAAACGATCTAGGCATTCTTAGGGAAGGAAACAGATGTATTCTATGCACCTTGCCATTTCCCCTCTCCTCCCCATGACTACTGCACTCCTAGGGGAAGGATGCAGCAGAGTCTATCCCTACCCATCCCTCCTGGTCAAACCTGCACCCAGCTCTGTGTTAACGTGCTGCCTCTTTACACACTGACAGATGCTCTGTTTCCCTGTTGACTGGCTAAGATCTTTTATTGGAGATAAGGCTACACATCCAAGCTGCCAAGCTTCCCTAATATCAACTCTGGTTACCCGATGGGCCAGCCAGGACCAAGTTCAGCAAAAGGAAAGTTTATAAAAAACTTGGAAAGTTTTGGACTTAAATGACACACCAGAGGTCACTGAGGCAATCTGTGGTGGAACCAGTATGGGCATGTAGATCTCCAAAGTGTGAGGCTCCCTAATTACTGGGGTGTCCAATTTCCTACAGGGAGAGGAAGTTTATTATACCTAAAAGTCTGACGGCACTTTGTACCAAAGAGAATTGTCTGCACTGGTGCCTCATTACAGTCTGTTCTTTCTTCACTCTTTGTCACCGCAGATATCACTATGCCTTTGACTTGTTTTTCAGCTTGTGTACAGGAGACCATGAGCCTTGGGAGCCTGACCTTGGGAGAGAGTCCCCATGCACAAGGTACTCCCTGGGGCATCGTCTGGCTAGTCTACTGTCATTTACCATGCTTATGCATCGCTCTGTCTATGCAATAGAAGAAGCAGAGAAACCTGTAGTCCAATGTGGCCTTGAACACTGTCAGGGAGGGGGCAGCCACAGCTTCTCTGGGAAACATGGGCCAGGGCCTCACCACCTTCATCATAAAATATTTCTTCCTTATATCCAATATAAATCTACTCTTTGTCAGTTTAAAGTCATTACCTCTTGTCCTATTCCTACAGGCCCTCGTAAACAGTCCCTGTCCAGCTTTTCCTGTAGGGCCCTCTTAGGTATTGAAAGGCTGTAATAAGGTCTCCACAAAGCCTTCTGTTCTGCAACTCTCTCAGCCTGTCTTCATAGGAGAGCTTCTCCAGCCCTCTAATCATCTTTGTGACCCTCCTCTGGATACACTCCAACAGCTCCATGTCTTTCTTGTACTGGAGATCCCAGAGCTGGATGCAGTACTCATGAAATTGGAGTAGAGGGAGAGAATCATCTCACCTGACCTGCTGGTCATGCTGTTTTTGATGCAGTCCAGGATATGGTTGGCTTTCTAAGCTGTGAGTGCATACCACCAGCCCATGTTGACCTTCTCATCCACCAACACCCCGCCTTCTCCTCAGTGTTGCTCTCAATCCATTCTCTTCCCATCCTGTAGTTGTGCTTGGGATTGCCCCGACCCATTGTGCAGGACCTTGCATTCGGCCTTGTTGAACTTCATGTGGTTCACATGGGCCCCCCTCTCAAGCCTGACAAGGGCTCTCTGTATTACATCCCTTACCTCCAGTGTATCAACTGCACCACACAGCAAACTTGCTGCTGTTTTACTTGGTGCTACTGCCCATGTCACTGACAAAGCTGTTAAACAGTGCTGGTCCCAATACTTGAGGAACACCATTCATCACTAATCTTGATTTGGACATTGAGCTGTTAACCACAACTCTTTTGAGTGCGACCATCCAGCCAATTCCTTACCCACTGAGTGGTCCATCCATGTCTTTCCAATTTAGAGACAAAAATATTGCGTGGGACAGTGTCAAATGCTTTGCACAAGTCCAGGTAGATGAAGTCATTTGCTCTTCCCTTATCCACCAACACTGTAAACCCCATCACAGAAGGCCACCAAATTTGTCAGGCATGATTTGCCCTTAGTGAAGTCACATTGGCTGACACCAATCACCTCATTCTCCATGTGCCTGAGCATAGTTTCCAGGAGAATCTGCTCCACGATCTTGCTGGGTTCAGAGGTGAATCTAGTTCTCTGGGTTTTCCTTTTTGCCTTTATAAAACTGGGAATATTGCTGACTCAAATTCAACTTGATGTCCACTGGGACATCCTGGGCCTTTCCTGCCAAGCTACTGTGCAGCTGGGTGGCTCCCAGCCTGTGCTGGTGCCTGGGGTTGGTCTTCCCCACATGCAGGACTTTGTTCTTGCCCTTGTTGAACTTCATGAGGTACCTGTCAGTCCGTTTCTCCAGCATGTTGAAGGCCCATCGGATCACAGCACAACTCTCTTGTGTATCAGCCGCTCCTCCCATTTTTGTGCAATCTGCAAACTCGCTGAGGGTTCATTGCCCCATCATCCAGATCATTGATGGAGATGTTAAACAGGACTGGACCCAGTATTGACCCTGGGGTACACTGCTACTTATTGGTTTCCAGATATCACTGGTGTGAGCGCACTGTTGAATCCTGACCTATAAACTCTGCAATGGTTGTGTAAATTCCGATTTGAGCAGAGTCCATCTGAACTTTGAAGTACCCTTCACACACCACAACGATATAATAACAGTTGTGAAGATGAAGTGCAAAATGGACCCAAAGTTCCTTATGCTCCAGACCCCGCCCATTTCCTTAATCACTTTCCACAACAAGCCGAGGCACCCTCAGTTTATGTTTGCAGTTGGCTACAATGAATTCCAACCGCCTGTTTTGTTTTTGTACCACTAGCATTGCAAAACCTGCCCCTTCCCTTTCTTTCTCTAATAGGAGGTCTTTCACCCAACTGCTTCGAAGCAGCTAGTCTTTTTTTCTGTCATCTCCTGCCATCCCTTCTTGCTGGAGGAAACAGCACAAAACTATTTCAAAAGGCTGGTGGTAAGCAAAGACCCCATAGGTATTTGCAAGTACCGGAAAGGGAATCACAGTCTTCGAGGAAATCCAAAACCTGGATGCTGGTTTGACCCCTTTTTTTTTCTTTTCCTTTTACTGGCTCAGGAAAAGTGCACCAAGAGACGACAGTAACAACAGGAGCAATGATAGCAAGAATAACCTACCTTTTACCTAAAAGAGAGTATTTTTTTTATATTGGTCAAATTACTATCCTTTATCCTTTCTCCAGTCAGGTCTATTATTCTTTTGTGCTGTTCATGTTTACAGTAACATTCTGCTGCTAGAAATGTAAAGTTGGCTTTCAGAAACGGCCAAAAAGGACGATAAATTTCATGGCCAGCTTTAGGAACTTCTTTTTCTCATGCTGATAAACGTGCCTGAATCATATTTTTCCCATGAATGCTGCTAGAGATTCTAAATGAAGAAAATTCAGCATGTTCTAATTGCATATTGAATAACTGTCCCAGGTCTAATAACTTCAAATTTCTTTCAGAAGCCTGAAAATTTGTTTATTGTCTTTCTTTTAAAAGGAAAAAAATATATCTGTGAGGAAGGTATGAGTTGAAAGCAATTCTGGGACAACTCTTTTGACATCAATGTGTCTTCTTTCAATTTTACTTTAAATGACAAGTTTAAAAACCCATATTACAGCAGCTACAAATGGGCATTTTACTGCAAGTCTGTTTGTAAACCAGCCCGGAGCTATGAATTCTCATACAGAACTGCAATGCAGGCACAGTAACTGTTTTGCATTCAGAAGTCCTATCTACTGGAGTAGAGGTATTCATGCCTATGAGCTTTGCTGTCAACTGCAGCACCCCTTCATCATGTCTGTCAAAAACGAGCAGTAGCACAAGAGCTTACTGACCAGTCCTGCTGCATTCTGCAAAGTATGCTTTGATGGCCACAGGCCAGTTTCAACGCAAGGCATGCAGACGCTCCTTCCCACTGTAACACGCTCACCTAATCCTGCTACATGCCAGTTTGAAGCCTCTCAGCCTTGAATTTTATTTGACTACCATTTGCTGACATACCCCCCATCCACTGGAGTCACATAGTGTCACAACAGTGTTTTCTTTCAGCAAATAAAAATGCCTTTTACATGCCTGCTTCCAGCTGAAGTTATCCCCTATTTAACAATGAATTATGGAACAGTATTTAAGAGCTCAAGCAGCATTCCAATCACGTGTTCGCAAAGGAGAACCCACCTTTGTATTTATTGCTGCGAAATAAACTCCCAAATCTAGGCATTTCAACTGCAAGTGTCAAAATACTTGCAATAAATACTGGGGAAAAACACAAATTGTAACAAAACACAGAGCAATACCCCTACTACCCTGTAATTCCATAAAGGTGTTGCTAATCACATTTATTACCATAACCTTCTTGCTAGAAAATAGATCCTAATCACTACAGCTTTGTAAATTTCTATTTTAGTTTAATAAACACAATACGGGGCTGGTACAATATGGGAAATTATCCTTCTTGGGTTTTATTTTGATATAAGGAGAGAACTTAAAAACACCACTTCAGTTTTTCCTGTGGGAAGCAAAATGCTAAAGCTAAAGAAACCATGGACATGATGGACTGCTTTAAGACCAGGGCAGTTTTCTGGTTTTAATTATAAAAAAAAAAGAGAAATCTCTCTTTTCCCCTACCCCAAGGAAATTTGCATATTAAAAAGCTACAGAAATGAGGTTTATATTTATTCTTTATGGCTATGAGGTGGAGGGGAGGGCAGTTATTGTTCGGCATTGACATCAGCCTTAAGACTGCAGACTGCGGACCTTTACAATAGAATTAGACTTTCGTGTTGCATAATGAGATTCATTATAATTGACATGCATAATTCCAATCATGTTCTGTGTTGATTCAGCCTTTTGTTGTCAAGACAGCCTGTTATTACATACTGAACTAACCTTACTCACATAAAACGACTGAAACAAAACATCTTCAAAGGTTGTTGGTTTGGGGGGTTCTTTTTTCTGAGATGAATGCAAGGTACCCCTTTCTCTCCCCATGCCCACCTCCCCTGCAGCGTTTTCTCAGTGAAGCCAGAAAATCCAGCGCTCAGCACAGGACAGTCTTTCCTCAGTGAGAAAAACTATTCTCAAAATATGATCCCACAGGACAGCTTCATGAATGTTCTCTCTACATTACCGTGTCGGAAACAACACTATAATAAATATATAAATTAATAAAGGCAGAAATGGGTCTCCAGTATTCCCAGAGTTGAGAAGCATGGCAATTAGTAAAGACTATCAAAGCTGTTGATGTTCATAAAGTGCCAATCAAGGTCACGCAGGGGTACTAATTCACTAAAATATGGCAAAATCAGAAGGCTTGACCTTTCCAGATGCTCTGATTTTTTTTTGCTTCTTTTTTTTTTTTAGGAGAATTAATGAAAAGTTGGCCACACAATAATACAATTTTTTGCTACTAATTTATTTGAAGTACTATTTGTGGGTTTACACTAGTTTTTCTTAAGCAGTTTCTCACCAGTAGAACTGAGGACTGCTGATAACAGATTTACAAAGGAGATTAAGATGTCTAAACAGACAAATCACAGAATCACAGAATGGTTGAGGTTGGAAGGGATGTTCTGAGGTCATCTTGTCCAACCCCCATGCTCAAGGAGGACAACCTAGAGCCCATTGCCCAGGACCACATCCAAATGGCTTTTGAATATTTCCAAGGATGGATGCTCCACAACATCCTTGGGCAACCTGTGCCAATACTTGGTCATCCTTACAATGAAAAAGCATTTCCTGGTGTTCAGAGAGAACCTCCTGAATTTCAGGTGTAGTCTGTTGCCTCTTTTCCTGTCCTGTATTTCAGTACCTGCCAGGACACTCACAAAAAAGCTTATTTACCTCATCTGTAAAACCAATGGAGGACCATTCATCTGGGAAAAGGCATCTGTGATGGAGACATCAACATCTGAGTTGGTCAGCACCCTTCACAGTTAATAGAGAAAAATAGTATTTCTAGGGAACCATGCATCTCATTTTAATAAAGACATCTAAAATAAGTCAGATGAATCACATCTGCAAAAAGCTCCACTTTCAGGGAAGTCTGAGCTGACTTCTTGTCTCTGTAGACATCTGTATGGGAGTACTCTCTGGTGTTCTTTCAGTACCATATGCATACTGGCAAGGTCATGGGGACATGTGCTCAACCAGGGATGTTCAAATATCGCCACACTAGCAACCTAATTTTCCCTACTATTGGGCACGATTCAGAAATTAGATGTTCCCTCATTTTTCCCATGTACCACATATGCAGACTGCTCTGGTCATAGCAGAGCACACACCTTGGAATTACAGTCTGTCTCAAAAGCATAAATGTTCACATAATTGTCACTGTGCCTGTCACTAAGGAGACACTAATAAAGGGAAATCAGGCTGGAAGCAGAAGGGTCATACGCCAGTACGTACTTTTCCCACGAAACAGTTGAAACCATTTCCCTTCGCTGAGCTGCAAATGAAAATTGGCTTGAAGGCAAATGCCAGCGTTGCACAAAGTTCAATCAACAGCTCCCGCAGCTCCGGAGAGGCATACCAGAGAGACTTCAATGAGACCCATATTGACCATTGCTATGAAATGAAAATGTAGCTGCCCATAAAGCAGTCTGTCTGATTGCCAGTTAAGCAAAATAATCACCCGCCGCCTCCCCTTGCCATGGCTGTGCTACCAAGAAATAACATCTAGAAGTGAGGGAATGTCTGTAAGGAGGCAGATCAGGAGCAAGACTTTCACCTCAAAGCCCAGGTGAGACACAAGTATGGAGAGAAAGAGGAGAAGGTTGAAGCAAAGGCAGGCAGGTGGGGACTTGTTCCTGCAAGAGACAAGTTTTCATAAACTTCTTGCAAAAGGCAAAGGATGGTACTCACTAGCAGCCATTCGACCTCATTGAGGCAGACCTTGCCTGGAGACATTCAAGGTCAGGCTTGATGAAGCTCTAAGCAATCTGATCTAGTTACAGGTGTCCCTGCTTACTGCAGGCGGGTTTGGACTAGATGACCTTTAAAGGTCCCTTCCAACCTAACACATTCTGTGATTCTTTGATTCTGTTCTATTATTTAAAGATGGCCTCCTACACAGCTCTGGTGCTTGCTTATCAATGGTTGCTAAAAGAGCAATTGCTTAGCTGTTTGCTATGGGTTGGGTACATGCTCTGAAAGGTAGATTCAAATGGAAAGTCCTAGCCAAGAAGAGTATCTATGCTGCTCACATGTTGATTGTTCTGACTGAACAGTCTGAATGTGTGATTTATCAAGTGAGTTTGAGGGAAATTCAAAAATTAAGTCTCAAATAAATAAAGCCTGAAGACAGGGTGACAACCAAGACTATAAAAAACAGTCTGCTATTGCTTGCTAAGAACCAATGTACTATTCACTTTCTTATGTTGTTCTTATTTTATTTTAAAAAGAAGTCACTTGAAGGATGTTTTGGCTTTCTGTGGTGTCTTTGTTCTGGCTCTGGAATCTCAGTTTTCATGAGAGAAGCTTCCTGGTGAGCTGAGATCAGCAAACCCCAACATCCTTTTGCATGCAGACCTTGTTGTTGGTTGACAACTTTTATGGACACTTTCTTTACAGTTGGGACATTTGTAATTCTTCTTTCAGTCATGGATTTCAAAGCCCATGAAATTATTTTTTCATTGCATTTTTCCTTCAGTCAAGAAGCCAAATGAAAAGGAAGAGGATCACCAAACATGATTTGTAGTATATACATCTTTCTAGAGCAGCAGTGAGGAGACAGTGTCTACAACAGTGCTGACACGAGACAACAGCGTCCATGACTTGGGCTGGGATTTTAATACAAATTCAGACAGTCAGATTTAGCCATCTGAGTGCTCACTGTAGTCAGTGGAGATCCAGAGCTTGATTTAGTTGCCCTTTGTAATTCATAAAGTATTTGAACCATCCTCATGGTATGATAAGGGCCTACAGCATGGGCTTCTGAAGTGGCAGCTGGAGGCTAGGAGAAATACATTAGGGCATCTCATGTGGCACTAGATGTCTATATTTAGACAGGTGACTACCACTTCAGATTGTCATTGACTGTAGTCTGAGACAGTGCCTGGTGCACAAGCTCACAACGTATATTGCAGCTCCAAAATGAAGGTGTCTGCAATTAAGCTAAACTCACATTTAGGGCATCTGCCTTCAGATTGCCTTTTCTCATTTTTTAATGAGACTTCTGGAAAAACATCTCTTTTTGAGATCTTCATCACTGTGCCAAATCTGATAAAATCAGCCATGGATGATAAAGTTAACACACTGTGAATAGGGAGTTTCCTCAGCGCTAGAGTTACACCCCACAGAGAGCAAACAGATTGTTATCACCTAGGTTTCAATCATTCCACAAAGTCCAAGTCCTTTCTGACTATGCTAGGTTCTTCAAGAAGTCTGGAAACCCATGTGACTTGTGATCACCTCTGTCTGAGTGATGCCACAGGTATAACTTACTTTCTCAAGAACACAGCTACTGCTGCCACAAAGATGTTTGGAAGCCTGGAAGAAAATACATAGCAGGATAAATGATAAAAATAACTGTAAATTCATGGGCAGCACTGAAAAAAAAAGGGAGAAAAAATTGATGAGCTTGAAAATGCATTAGTGATAAAATGATGAAATATAATTATTAGATAGCACAGGCAATCATAGTCATTTGTGGAGCTCTGGAACTACTGAAGGTTATGTTACTACAGGTAAACAAGGGGCTGCTGCTTCTAGTTCTGGCTGGTAGAAGATTTCCTGTGTAGCAAAGAAGGTAGTCCAGGTAGCCACTTTTCTTCACAAGCAGCACCTCTCTCTTCTGCATCAGACTAGATCAAACCTCTTGCCTATCATTTAAAATATATAAAAATGTTTCCATTTAAGCTTTTTTGTGTATATATGTTTGTGTGTGAAATGACACAGATAAGTGCAAGTTTTCATGATCACTTTCTCTAAAAAACAGGAAAACTTTTTTCCAAAATAATACACAAATTAATCAAAAGATGATGTACATAAGAAACTATAAAGAGGTTAAACTGCTGAGATAAATTAATCTTCAGTAAATTAGCCATACCTCAGAAGCATCCAGATTTGTAATATGAAGTGCTACTCACAAAAAATCATATGCCTCTGAAGGTTTATAGAAAAAGAAATGAGTAAAAAGATTATTAGAAGATTTATGGAGAACAAAGCCATCAGAAAACTCACTATCGTTAGGTAAGTTTGATAAGACTAGAGAAATCTATTTGGGGAAATAAAAAGAGAAAGGCAAAGGGAAAAAAAAAAGAAATTATGCACTCTGAGTACACCCTAAGGTGACTGCTATATCATGCCAATTTATAAAACTATTATTTTTGCCACCTAATACCTAGAATCTGTATTAGCAAACAGCTGAAAGTATTTACCTTTATATTTACAACAAATCAAGGTTTTAGGCACCTTTGTTGATCCATTGTTTTTCAGTTTCAACTCTGAGCAAACCAAACTTTAAACCTCCCCGTTCAGCTTGTGATCGCAAATCCATCCCTGTGGTTATGTATTTTTTTTCTCTAATACAGATCTTGAAATTCACAGTTTGCTGCCTTATTCTAATTAAATCTTCTCAAATGTTAGAGAAGAGTTTGAACTGATGTGAAAACCTGCCAGCAGATTAATAGTAGAAAAGTGTGAACGAATTTCTTGACTGATGAAAGTCATCTTCTGCAGGCTATGATACATATCTGTGTGCATATGTGTGAGCAGTGTTCTCTATTGACAATGTCTTTTCCTTTGCTTCCAGGGCTATTCATACCAATCAACAGCAATTCTTCAGAGAGAGTCTAAGTTAGACTCATTAGTTGAATTATACATATAATTGTACATATGCAATAAAGCTTTTAAAATCACTCTCATAAGCTTACATTTCCTGCATACTGGTGAAGTCTTATACTGTGGATTCCCCTGTTACAGTAGTATAAATAGTATGAGACTCACTGAAATAAGCAATGAGTCTCAAATTACACAGTGAAATATTGAAAAAAAAAATAGAGTTTTTTTTCTATTTTGTTTTGAGTAAATATCAGAGCTTTCCACAGGGACAGCTTACATTAATGAATGAGTTGTGCACCGCATTCTTGTTTGAGGACTCCTTTCCATGAGCTTGGCTGTGCAAAGAAGTCTTCCAGTGGGAGTAAAGTACAGGTGCATTCACTATAAGACCTCTTTGTATTCCTAGAGAGGACAATTCTGAATCTGACCTTCAGTGAACAAGCACCTCAGTTCTACAAGGTTATGGATATCCTTAAAAGGTACTAATGGAAACTAAGGATATGTAGTACCTCAAAGGTTTTGTCTTCATTTAAACACATGCCCTTTATGAAGATGTAGTTTAGTAACCCAACAAATTTATCTGACTGACAAGGAGCTTTCTGTAAGAGGTTGTGTGCATGACTGAATCTCCAAACCAAAAATGTCTATCTATGAACACATAAAACCATATACACACAAAAAAAGTACTATACATTCCTTTCCTGCTGAACACACAAATGGGTTTTAAGGCCTTAGGATTGTCCTTTCCCTAATGACTCTTTAAAATATGAGCAGCATTCATTGCTGCTTGATGATAATAGTGACCTTATAATAGTTTCCATGGAAAGAATTCTGAGATCATAAACAGTGACAAAGTGAGTTTGTTAGTTACCAAACATACACATTCCAAAGGTACATGACATTTAATTCTCATCTATTTTTAGAAATCATAGGAAAATGAAGACAAATTAACTTTTTCCAGCAGAAGCACTTACATTGCATTTCCAAATACAATTACAGAGGAGAACTTCTAATTGACTATTATTAGAAATCAAGTCATTTCTATTACACACTCCAAGCTCTTCTCCAAAACAGGGTGTTTAAAAGGCAGCATTTATGACGGACTGAGTGAACTGAGTGTCTGAGTCAGATGACCTAAATTCCTCTAAGTCCCTGTGCCTAATATTTTGTGTTAGATGACGCTAGGCTGATACTCATTCAGCACCTTACTTAGGCTTTCCCAGCTCTACTTCATATTATGATGCAATGTATCTTCACGTACAGAGGCCAGGAAGCATAGCGCTGGGTTTGGGACTCTTGGCTTTGACGTAAAGGGATATTTACCATTTATTGCAGGGTCTCTGATCCCTGTATTGTGACCTTGTAGAGCAGTCTGCTCTGCCTCACAGAGTACCTTGAGCAAAAGAACTGCTTCCATTTAAGATGAAACTTTGGCACAAGCGAGAATAACTTTTTTTCATGCACCTGTCCTTATAGGCCACGGGAACATACTGAATGCAAGTGTGATTCTCCCCTTTCCCTTCACTGTGGAGTTCTCCAGCTATTTCTCCAATAAATTCTCACATCTCCCAAGATCCCATCGGTAGGATCTGATAAAAGCTGACAGCAACAACTGAGCTGATCCAGTACTTTGCTTTAGAACACAAAGCAAATACCTTTTGTACCAAAGAAACAGCCCTCTGTTTTGCCATGCCCTTTCTGTACAGCCACAGACAAATCTCTTGTTGTCTGTACACTTAGAAGTTTAACCAGTTTATTTCTACTGGTGAGTTGGGGTGAAAAAGCATGAGCATGGGGTAAAAAACCCAGTCCTTTACTGACAGAGCTATAGGGTGAAGTACTCCTATATAGAAGCAATTACACCAGTGTGGTAGTTTGACACTTGCTGGAGGCCAGGTGTCCACCAAAGTCGCTCCCCTTTTCAGCTGGACAGGGGAGAAAATATATATTGAGAAGCTTAGGATTTGAGATAAGGACAGGGAGAGATCATTCTGCAATTAGCATCATGGGAAAACAGATTCAACATGGTATTAAAATTCTAATTTATTACACATACGCACACTGAAACCAGAGTAGGATAATGCAAAGTACAACCAAATCTTAAAGCAGCATCCCCCACCCCTTTCTTCTTTGTGGACTTAACTTTATTTATGATTTCTCCCCCTTCCTTCCCCCACAGCTGTCATAGGGGGAGATGGAGAATGGGGGTTTCAGTCAGTTCCTCACAAGTTGTTTTCTTTATCGGGGTGGCATTCCTCACACCCTTCCCCTGCTCCAGCATGGGGTCCCACCCACAGGAGACAGTTCTCCACGAACTTCTCCAACATTAATATTTTTCACTGGGGCTTCAGCTCTTCACCAGCTGCCCCAGAGTGGATCACTTCTATGGAGTGCAGTCCCTCAGTTCCAGACTGCTCCAGCCTGGTTCACCACTGAGTCACAAGTTCCTCCAGCAAACCTGCTCTGGCATGGGGTCTCTCTCTCCATGGGCTGCAGGCTGGATCTCTGCTCCCTGTTCTCTTCCATGGGCTGTGGGGGGACACCTGCTCCACCACGGGAGTGCCTGGAGCATCTCCTCCCCCCACTTCTTCACTGACCTTGGTGTCTGCAGAGCTACTTAGATCTTCTCTGGCAGCAAAAACGATCTGCTTGTGGGTTTTTTCCTCTTAAATGTGATTCCCAGAGGTGCTGTGACCATCACTGACGGGTCAGCAACAACTCTGGCCTTGAGGTGGCTGGTGTCTGCTCTATCAGGACTCCCCTGCACCCCTCCTCTTCCACCAGAACCCCACCATGCAAAATCACAACAAACAGCTATAATTCCTTTAGCAAAAATAGGTTATTCCCTTTAGAGGGGGCTGTTAAAGCTACCTCTGCAGAAGAATCCTTTTGCCTCTGTGAACAGCTTCCTCTGGGAGTGGGAGAGGTAGTAATGGTTAGGAAACTTATGCCCTGCAAACCTTAGGAAGTACTGGCAAGCCCACCATGTCTTCTCTGCTGGGTGGAAAACAATCATTTTCAGCCTAATAGGTTATTGTAAGGCTAAATAAAGATAAGGGGAACATGTTAGATAATGGCACGCTCATAAACTACAGTAAAAAGGGACATACTTATATCTAGAGAGCAGGAACTCTCATGGAGAGGAATGTGTAGTGGGTAAAAGCTGAAAACAGCTTTTATGGAGACAAAACTGCATGGGGTATGTATGCATTTTAATAACTGTATGTAATCTGCACCCTCTATATTATGCACAATACACCGACAATCCAGCAAAACCAGTATTAGTTCTGAACCACAAAGAATAAGTTTAAGAGGGAGGGTATATCCACCAGGGAGTTCTAGGATTGTGCACAGATGGGGAAACTAGACAAATTTACATTATAATATAGCGGCAGAGAATCAAGAGCTGCTAAGTAAGGTCAGAGCAGTGGTATAGAAGAAAGACGCAGGGTTTGAACCTCCCCTCAGTGAAAGTTGCCACATTTTCTCTGCCACATTTTCTTTGCTTCCACCTGTGTATGGGATATGGAAACTCTTCCCATTTCCTCAGAGTGATGCCCAGGAATAGCCTGTTTGTTCCCCCAACACACCAAGAAAATCCTACCTGTGCTACTGAATCCAGGCACTGCTTCTTTCAGGCTCATGTCCTACTTCAGGTAATGTTTAGTGGAAGAGACTTCAAAGCAAAGCTCTAACACTCCATTGGTGGAAAGACAGGGATGAAGTGCTTCCTCCTAGGTTTTGCCAGATAGATGCTGGTTTCTGTAGATTAGTGGTTTGATGTAATCATATTTGTATAAAAGACAAAGAAGACAGATTTCTTTGTGTTTCAGAGGGCATTCAGCTTATACAATGTGAGCTATTGTAGGGTAACCTAAAATGCTTTACGGTAGGATGATATGCTATGATTGCAGAATGCTTTGTTGCTTGTATTAATAAACACATTGCATTTAATTTCCAAAACAGACACTGCAAATCAGCTGTTGGAATTAACTGATGGATTTTTTCAACAGTGAGATTATTTCTCATCTGTGGATGGCTCTTTTACTACCATGATGTTCTTGATGCATTCAAATAATCTTAAAGTGCACAGCGGAAGAGGTCATAAAAGGAGGGAAAGTTGTTTTTTTAAGCAGTAGAAGCCCTACGACGTTTGGCTGTTAGCTTGTTTTATAAATAGTGCAGTAAACCCTGATGCTCACTCTTCTCTGAAACATCTATAATTAAAGGGTGATGGGCCAGATCGTGAATGCCTTACTCAAAGTGAGACTGCTCGTGGTACAAAGTACTCTCCAGAGTGAGTAAGTGCATCATAATTTGGGCTGCTGTTGTCAGACTTTAGTAATAGACTGCTATATAAATAGGTCCTTGGAAAGTACCAAAGTATTCAAGCCATTGTAATTGCATTATTATAGCTGACAATAATCAATGGGGAATATTCTGGCGTCTTCCGGTAAGTTCTGATTGTATCTACACAAAGGTAACTCTTGTAAGTCTGCGTCATTATTGAGAAGTATGTGTGGCTTGCATCAGTGTTTCTACTCACAGGCAGTAGTGCAAACACAAAACACCCTTTGTAGTGCTCACAAGCAAGTCTGAGAATCCAAAGTCTTAATTTATTAACATCCACCTGACGAGGATGAGAGAGTGCCTTTTAGTCTCTTGTTACTATTGGACTTTCTTGTTATGTGTATGTTTGCTAGGCATCACATTTTCAATGTATTTATTCTTGTAAGCATGTAGAAAGATACCTTACAAGATTTTCAACAGACACTTTATTTTTATTGAATCTGTGGGATTTGATCCACACAGAAACTGAAAACTATCTCTTTCTGTATAGATCTTGAGAATTTGATTTCATTAAGCTCTTTATCTCAAATTGGTTTATCTCTTCTACATTCATTTCCCTATCAAACAAAACAGAATATTGATAATTTCTTTGCACATTGCAAAAATTTGCAATATATCAAGTTTATTGCAATAAATAGGAGAACTTTATAATACACACTTTACTTTCAAGAGCTAATGATTAATACTATTTTTAAAAATCCTAATGAAAGTAAAATATATTGCATATATTCATGGTAATTGCCTGTCCTTCTCTTTTAATTATGTGCTCTGAAGCTTCCTTTGGCTGCAGATGTCTCTGATCCGTTGGTCACTCTGGCACATATCCTGGTACTCTTTCTTCTTTTTTAGCCTTTCACATAAATGGGATGCCACAGCACACTTGCCCTAGATCATCACAATAGTTTTGAGTAGATGATTTGCAAGTAGCTCAAGTCCACACACTCCCATACCTGTAAGTTGCAGATAGTCACTAAACATGCAAAGAACCCAAAATCCACCTTTAGTGAAACCTTTACTTAAGCTAGTACAAGAAATATGTTCATCTACACAATGCAGTAAAATACTTGCATGCATTTGCTTATCCCAGTTTCATCAGTATTCCTAAAAATAATTTACACAAATTCTGTTCTCAGTTAGGAATTTATAAACCCTTTTCCTTTCTGTGACTCCTTTCCTTAATTATGGTGTGTATCTGTCTCCACTTTGCAATCTGTTTCCTTCCTCCTTAGCTAATGCAAAAAGGTTCCCTCTGCTATAAACACACCCCTTCCATTTTTATGAACCTTTTCTTTACTTCTCTAGTCCTGATCTCTCTTGCTCTTGGTCTCTCAGGTGCCATATTTTGTGTGTCCCAGTGCTAGTATCTTGAATATTTTTAATTCTGGCTAAACTGTCCACGTCACTGAGTTAACGGAGAATTTCATAGGGCCAAGACTAATTTAAATGGTTAGGGTTATCTCATTCAGATGGAATGGCCACATCTTCAGTGTATGGCTTATCCCTTGATCTTCTTTCGTCCCTCTGGGCTGCAATACAATTACTATCTTTTCTTATTAAAGGGCAGGACATTTTGTTCAAACTCACTAGAATAACATGAGGGTTACACTGTGGACCACTGGAACAGTGTTTTTACAGCCATGAAACAAAGAGGATGTGCTCCTGCACATAAAAGCAGAGAAGACACGAAGCCCAGAAGTGTAAGAAGGTGATGTAAAACAAATAAGACAAACCTGTTGCAGCCTTGTCCATACTCAGGAGCAGTCTTGAAGTCAATGGACCATATCCAGGCATTTTTGGGAGCAACTGGTTGGAGCCTTTGGGAGCAGAACAGCAGTATGGTAAAAGTCAACAAATAAAACTTACAGAAGACCGGTGGTCCACTACTTACATTCACCCACAGACATTTTGTTTAGCAACATAAATGTACCCAAATAACCTAAATCCTCACATCTTCTTGTCACAGTTGTGTAACTTCATTACTTTCAAATAGGGCACTCCTCACAAATTATAGTTATAGATGTTTCAGTCACTTTATTAGGTATGTATAATTTTAACAGTCATCATTGTCAAATGCTCATCCACCTTGTAGTTAAAATTTAAAAATCCTTTCTATGCACTGCATTAGATTGATAAACCTAATTGCTCATAATGAAGTTTTGGATACTCAAGTGTAACCAACAGCCGAATTTCACTTCTGTTAATAGCAGTGACTATTTTGGGGTTTTTGTTTTAAGAAATATTTTCTGAGATCCAGCCTCTGAGTTCCTAATACTATACATCAAAGCATCTCCATGGCTTACATCTCTACTAACACATTTAGCACACCTAACAATGACCAAACTGCCTTCTGGTAACTGTTCCAGACCTATAGAAATACTCAGTTGTTCCCAGAAAAAAATTTGGAAGAATATTAGCTGGCTTACACAAAAACCAATGCCAAGGGCTGTGCAAGCAATTTAACAGTATAGAGGATTGCATTTTAGTGCCTAGAAAAATTCACTGATACTGTTTAATTCCTTGGTATAGACATAGTTGTGGTGAAACTGGATGAGTGAGGTATTACATTTACACATTTTAAAGAAAAGGATTAGAATTGCATGTGTAAAAGGGGCTTTTAAAATTCATAAAGCTTCAACATTACACACATGATGAACAATGCTGTCTACCTGTGGACTCTGAATACCTCAATCTGTAGTGTCTCTTGCCCCCCCATTAGGTTCATATATGTGAACTAAGGCAAAGAAGCTCCCTGCTACCTAACTAGCTTGTCTTCCATTACAAAAGAGAAACATCCGTGCTGCTTGTATTTAGGTTTTCATAATTATTTCCATTCCAATCCCCCATTATAAACTATTTATATCACTCAAGAAGTTGTTTTTTTGAAGCTTTCTTCCAGGTCTGTTGGCTCCTTGAAGATAATTTCATTTCTCCTTCAAGAAAGAAAAAGAGCTTGTGTGATGTGCAGGTAAGAAAGAATGTAAATTGTTGTAATTAAACAAATAAAATCAAGCTGAACTACATAATAAAAGGCTGTGGAGCACTGTGGGTTCAAGATTTTCATACTGAAGACTTCTGATAGGTCTTTTGACTAAGAAATTGATGAAGTAAATTCTAAAAATAGCACACCTGGCATGCACATTAGGCTCTCCATTTTGGCTCAGTCACAGCTGTACCAGAAACATTTCTTTGGCTTGTCCTGACTTTTGACTGCACAAAAGTGTAGAGCTCCCATCTACATTATAGACCCTTCTTGAGGTTCCAGGAAGGCCTAATGGATGGCATAACTGATAAGCATCTTTCATGTGTTAATTATGAACTCTGTTATGAACGCAGCGGACATGGCATAGGGCCTGGCTGAGCTGGAGTTAATTTTCCTACTGCAGCCCTCATAGCAATAAGGAGCTGAGAGATGGGAGGAGGAAGTACTTTTAGAATGTTTGTTTTCCAGGTCATCTGCTACAAGTACTGAAGCCCTGCTTCCTGGGGAGTGGCTGAATATTGCCTGCTGATGGGAAGTAGAGAACAATCTTTTCATTTTGCTTTGCTTCTGCACATGGCATTCACTTTTGCTGCATTAAGCTGCCTTCCTCCTTAGCCACAAGTTTAGGGTTGGTGTTTTTCCATCTTATTTTTCTCCCTTCCTTGTCCTGCTGAGTCATCCAAGGTTATGCCACCACAGACACATATTCAGCATATAACATACATTAATGGCCTACAAATACATCATTTGGTAAATGGAAATTATTCAACACATGATACATTTCAAAGTGGAATAATAGCATTTCCTCCCTTCCTTCCTTCCTTCCTTCCTCCCTTCCTCCTTTCCTCCCTTCCTAATTTTCACTTGAAAGCTGTACAGATGACACAATAACCAATAGCAGAGGGCTTATGAATCATCAGTGTAGAAAGTCCATATTTGATTTTCTTCCAGACAGAGCTTCTAAGGTAGCCATGTAAGCCTATGCAAACATAGAATAAAATTGGACAATTTTATGTGGATTACATGTTAATTACCATCTCCACTAACAAAAGCACTTTTTTTTTTTTGTCTGTTTTGAAAGATGACTTGATATTGGATTACTACTTAAAAAACATCCTACATCCAGTGAGGCAAATCTATTCCAAAATAAAAATAGCTTGGAGAAAATCTTGCCCTGTTTTCAGGCTTACTAAAATTGCAATAAGCTTGGTTCCTGCTTTGACTAGCTGGCAAACATAGGTTATGAATTAGTGGGAGGACATGTGTATGCACTGTTCAATGATAATGAGAACAGCTGAGAAACTATTTCACTGTGAATCTATGAATGAACATAGAAATTCAAAGCCCCAGCAGCAGCACTCTCAGTTATTCTGGTCATCAAGCTCTTAAAAAGTTTTAGCGAGTGGGATTCTGCACTTATTATATCACTTTTATTCTGTTACCTCCTTGCATTGTTTTAAACAAGTCAGAGATGCAGGAGAGGAAAGAAAAAAAGCCTTGAGTGACTCTAAAAAAAACATAGTCACAGAGGTCCAATAAAGGTCTCTGTTCTTGCAGGTGGGTCTTCTGTTGAGATGAAGACTGAATTAGCGCAAAAATTAATTCCTCTTTTAAGTGACAAATAGATCCCTATTGTCTGCAGATCACAAGCAAAGTGGAACAGTGAGGAAGGCAGAACCACTCCTACAAAGAAAACTTTCTCCCCGGGGTTTTGGTTGGCGGTCCTTGTTTTGAGATTTTTAGAAAGGAGTGATACATTTTTCAGCCTGTTTATTATGCTTCAGGAGTGGCAAACAAACAAACAAACAAAAAGCCAAGAAAACCTTTAAATGAAACTGCTTAACTACTGTTTTTTTTTTTTCTTTTTTAACATCTAGGTCACAGTACTTTTTCTTTTCTTTTCTTTTTTGCCAGGACCTAATTTCATGGGGCAAGTCTATGTCTCAGTGTGATTATATATGAATGAAGTCCCTATCACATAGAAAGGACAACGTCAATACAGATGAAAAATAGACACAACAATAATCTTTTTAGAAAGGAATAATGGCATTCATATTCAGAATGGTAAATTTTAATCAAATAGCACAAAAAGACCCAGGAACACAAAGGCTAGGTACCTAGTGAAGAACTCCTTACTCTGTTATTCTTGGTAATAATAATGACAGCATTCATAATTTCATTTTAAATGTCGGAATGAAACAAGTTCACACAACCATCTTGGGGGGGGTGGTGGGGAGGGAGGGCAGGGAAAGGAACGGACCAAGTTTCATTTGAGGCCCTTAAAAACTGTGAGAAGGGCACAAAGACCTTTAAGAGACAACCTGGAGAATAGCAATGTGTTGCCATGTAAAGTGTTCTTAGGGACATTCAGAGTACGTCTGATATCGCCTCAAATACACTGCACATTTTGCAATGGTGAAAGCTTCTGTTCTGTCCACAGTGTCCCAGGGTTTTCAGGTGGTTGCATGGTGAAAATGGAAAGCAGATCTTAACCGTTACACAGCAAACTGCATGTTTCAGCCTTCATTTTCACTGGAGCTAGTGTTCTTTCCCATAGTATTTATAGTGACCAGAAGAGAGTTTCAGTGCAAGCTGAGCTTTTACTATTGTTTTGGTTTTAGCTGCCAGGAAAAAACTGACCTCTCACAGCCTTCAGCAAGTCTGGCTTGTGTTTAGATGGATGATCAACTACATTTCAATTTAAGTGAAAATAGCTTTATGCAGAAATAGGTTGAGGGCCAGCATCCTGGATGTGCAGGGAAGGAAGAACTAAACAGTTCCCTCTTCATCCTATTACATGGTCAGCATAAAAGGGGATAATGAGAACAGTCCTTGCCTTCATGAGAGGAAAGATTGTTTCCCCTGTGGAGTGCCTCACCAGAAAAATGGTGTGGGAAGGGAGTGCAAAAGGAAAAGCGATTGCTGTTTTGCTTCTGCCTTTCAGAAGGCACTGTGCCTGGTTTGCTGAGGAGGGGAGAGTATGCCACATTCATTAGACTACAGGAAAGAAATACCCGGCACATATGGGAAATCTAAAGGGCCATTGTACTTCCTTCATGAGCAATGTCTCCCAATGATCCCTCAAGGACAGTGTCCATTCTGCAACTCCCAACCAGGTGGCATCCTCCTGAAAGGCAGTTGACTTTGTTGTGAAGTGCTAAATACATAAAACAGTACATAATACATAAACCCAAAGTAATTTTCTATAAGCATGTGCAGAAGACTTGATTTGCCTTCCTTTATGTGTGTTGTCTATTAATTTACTATAAGAGACACAAGTCTCTCTGCAAGAAACAAACCAAAAATGTAAAAATCTTTCACAGACGACCTCTAAAATAAAAATAAATATATCCTATAAGTATGTTAACTCAGACTGAGATATAAGCAAATGTTCAGAGACAAAGGAATTAAGCATATTCTCCTCAAAAATGAAGGGGAATATTAAACCAGTATTGCAACAGATTGTTATTAGTGTTCTAGTGATCAGAGAACATGCTCAGAGCATAACTGTATAGTCCCTTCCACAGAGGAAACATATTTGGCATAATCTGCTAGTTCATGATCATATTTCTGCAGCCAGCAATATAAACCTGAATGTAAGACAGTGCGGTGCATATATTCACGCATCCAAACACGTGACCGGTGTTGAGAACACAGGAATATTATTGCCATTAACCGCCTGTCAGCTGGTCTTACAAACCTTTTCATGGAGAAGCAGAATGGATTCTTCAGGCAGGCAAATTTTCTTGCAAACAATCATCTCAATTCTCTTAAGACATTTGAAGGCAAAATGGTGTACAGGCCTGCAGGTTTCAAGTCCAAGAAAACCTCTTGGTTCAGAGGAGAAAAGAGAGGAATGAAAGAAGAACTCCCGCAAACCCACTCTTTATTTTGTTGCAGGTTTAAACTTAACAAATAGTCACACCTAATTTTTTTTTTTTTTTTTTCCAAAAAAACCCATTGAAAAACCAGAATGATCATTGAGGCCATGTGTTTTGTTGCCAAGCTATAGTCTCCAGACAAACTTTATGGTAAATTTATAAGCCATGTAATATGTTAGGTTTTAGCAGGTCTGCTGACACAGCCTTTTGCTATGGTGCTCACAACAGCAATAAATAAGCCTTGCACTTTTGATTTATGGTAGCATAAGAGGTTGATCTACATTCCATCAAACTCAATGGGACTCTCTCCATTGACTTCAATGGAAGCTGAATCAGGCATATAAATGAGATGGGAGACAGGCTTGGAGAGCTTAATTCAGAGCTGAGACTTGATTAGCTGAGACTTGAGATGAGGATCCAAAGAGATGGGGAGGTGTTTTTTTCTTATTCTTTCCCCTTCTCACACTAAAACAGGTCATCTGTAAACTGAGCATGATGATTTGATAAATGCTTGAGGTTTGTAGTTGTGTGCATGGTATATGAATCAACCCTGGCCTCTGCCTTTAAATGTTTACTGGGATTTTGTAGGTGGGAAGCCATTTTGTTGTAAAAGCTGGCATCAAAGGATTCCTACTCTCCTCTAAAGCATACAGGGACAGTGAAGGAAGGGTAAAATTGTGGCAGTTTAGTTCATGAATGAATCACAATTGCCAACAGAGTCCTTCAGCAGCTCAGCTTCTCTGTGAAATCCGGGTCGAGGCCAAGAAGGATGTCAAGATAATTGATGTCACTGTCATCACAGGATGCAGGGGAAAATAAGTAGAAACTGAGTCATCAAACAGCAGACTTCTCTTGTCATGTTAGATGCTAAAACCCAACTGCCTGATGTGAAGGAGACCTGTTCTCATAGAAATAATGAAGAGGCCAAGAGGTACAAGTGGGTTGACCGGTTACTTCCATGCAGCCAAATTCCAGTTGGGAATATATAAAGCTGAGATTGCCTGTCACTGAAACTTCAAAACTGAGTTGATTGGGAAAAATCACAGAGTAAATTATTTCCTCCTTCTTCTAACTTCTACATCCCGACCTAGACAAGCGCAGTGGTAATATAAGTGATGCCATAGGGTAAAAGTATCACCCCTCTGTTAAGCTGACCAGGAACTTGAAAGCACTTTTAAAAGCTTATAAATTCTATACAGTCGTCACACCAAATGTTCAATGGAATACGTTTGTTACATTTTGCAGTTAGGGACATTACTGCTAGGTTTAATCTCATCCTCTTTCTGTGTCATGAAAAACACTTTTTCCTCACTATTATTCACCTACATTTTTGTCAGAGCACCCTGACATTCAGTTGCTGCATTTGATTTTAAAATTATTATGGTTGTTCAGGCTTGGTGGTTAAAAATCCACTTGGGCTGAAATTTGTATCATAAAGCTGGAGCCATTTAAAAGGTCATACAGTGACAGTGACAGCATGGATTTCTTTACTCTCTGACAAATAGGTTTCTCATGAAATTTACACTAACTGCAGATGCTGTGCAAATGGAAGGTAATGGAATGTATGTGATGGGTGATAAATTAAGATGGGCACAATGAAAGCCAATCCTGTGTTTCAAACCTAACTTCATAGAATCACAGACTGGTTCAAATTGGAAGGGACCTTCAAAGAAAATCTATGCCTTGGGCAGGGACACCTTTCACCAAATTAGGTTGCTCAAAGCCCTGTCCATTTCAGCACAAGCAAATACTATGCAAAATTAGACCAGAATGGACCTTACCCTGACTGAGAAAAAAAAGGTTCATCCTATAACCAGGTCACTGGCTGTCTAGTCTTATTTGCCAAAGAAATTAACCTAAAATTACAGCTCGGTGAAAGTCTGCCACAGAAGACTCCATGTGATATCTGAAAACTAAACAAAATGAAAAGTCATGCTAGGAAAATAGCTTCTTAAAGATTTTACACAAATGGATTTTTTTTCAATGAAAACATACACTTCAGTTTGCTAATTGAATAAATTTTGTGTGTGCATTTGGAGGCTATGATTTTAACAGCTTTCCACTAATTTAGAGTTTTATGACCAGATGAAAAGTATGGTTTCCTGTTCCATAAAGTAAGCACCCAGTTGCTGGCCGAAAGCTACATATCAATTAAATTTAACTAATAACAGCATGTGCTTTGGTAGATAAAGTATCCTGGGAATAACTCCAGGAACGCAGACCTTCTCTCTCACCTTTTATTTTTTCTTTTGAAGCAACTTTATTTACTTGTAAGACTCTCATAGGAATGCAAATGACTGTTCCATCACTTTGCCTCCACCATTACTTTTCTTCAATCTGATGAGTGCCTAATAAAATATTAACTTAGTTTGTGCCTAGGGTAATATATACGACAGGGACATGACAGTGATCTGTACAATCAACCTAAGGTTCCTGTTCTTATGCCAGGAAGAGTGCAGACATAGCAATTCTTTAGGCTTTTCTTCAGATGATTAGTGAAGAATCATCTTTCTCTTTAGTTCAGACGTGAATGTTGGCCACTTTCATCTTTATTGGACTATTTTCAAATACAAAGAAGAGTAAAAATACTTAATGCCATCTCAATCCAGTATAAACTAAATTATCATGTCTATTATTTACTCAGATTACAATTAGATATCCATATTTCCATGATCACTATTAAGAAACTAACTCTTTATATGCTTGACTGATTTTCAGTTGTGTTCAAGAACCGAATCTCCTTGATGGAGGTAACAGAGGCTGAGGTTTCTCTGCACCTCTGGAAAAAAAGTCATTTTTGTTTGAGTCTCAAAGTGCATGGATTTAACTGCCCATCAACAGAATATGTACAGTTGCAAAACATCTATGCATTTTCACTAATCAATGCTCTTTCCCACACTCGTTACCTTGTGGCAAAACCAAGATGCTCTCAGGCGTTGTGTAGATACCATAAGTGGCAAAAAAAACCCCACTAGAATTTGGACATTCTTGGTTTTTGGTCCTGCACTCAGACTAGTATGAAATATCTTTTTAGAGGAGAAGAATATCAACTGTAGACTTTAGAACTCAGTTAGAAGGCTATTCTGGATTAAGTTACAGATGTCTTAATTTCCATCACTTGATCAAATTCTACAGGTAGGCACCCACTCAGAATTAACTCAGAATTTGCTGTTAAAGTTGGTTTCATTCCAACCCATACACAAAATTCCCTCAACATCCAGGATGCTTTTATTCTGATTTTGACTGTGTGTTCAGTATGTGAATCAAAACTGTGGTACATCTTTCACTCAGCCTGATCACTCCCTGTCCTTCTAACCCATACAGGCCTCTCATGCTTCCTCTAGCTTCATTCACATCCTTAGGAAGACAGTGAGATCCACTGGCAAAGGAACACAAGAAGAGTGAATGCATACACAGAATTCCAGAAAGATGTGACCTCCACTGTTGTGGGGGACCACCACAGCAATGAGACAGCCACAACTTTACAGGTACTCTTTCCCCATGCTATGCTCAAGCCAGTGCCACTCTTACTCGGCTGCCTTTGCAGGACAAGCTGCCGCACAGGGGTCAGAGCCTTGTTTCTTCCTTGTTCTGATTCTACCAGAACTTTCAAGAACTGACTTGCTCTCTCCTCCCTCAGACCTTCATGCTGTGATGACACTTTCTATCAGCTAGAGCTTTATGTGGACTGTTGGAGAAAGGAGGGCATTTTCATTTACCCATACAGGACAAGATGCCACATAACTATGAACCCATCTATATTTACATCTAAGAAGAAAGTACTATCGAAGGCTGCAAAGCAGTCTTGGAATTCAGCCATATGTTCATCCATACAATTTTTGGCACAGACTCAAATTCATCTCTTACAGAGATGAAAAACAGTAGCTGCAGAGCAGTACCCAGGAACTCACTCCAACAGTTCAGTCCAGGAAATGTAGAAAATTATATTAAGTTTTAACTCCCGAGGGCATTTCAAGTAGCAATATGTTGTACTCCATTTGAGTAACTCCAAACCATAATTTGGTCATGATTAACAGGTCCTACTTATGTAGAAGTATGAGTGGACCATGCAGCCCAGCCCTCAGCTTCACATCAACTACCAAATATTGTTAATAGTGCTTTTTATCACATTTGGATTCTATTGGTACAAACCCACCACCACTCTGTTCCGAATCTTTTGTAAAACAATTGGCAGAGTAGACTTCTCCAGCTGCAAAAAACTTGTTAATAGAAGCAAATGCTTTATTTTTAATAAAGACAGACATGTTAATTTCCAATGACATGACTGTGTCATGGAACAAATTAAGTAAATGACTGTATTCAAATTTGCCCCCAAAAGAAGATGTCAGCTTTTATTTAGCCAGAGGAATAGTGTGTCAATCAGTCCCTCTGGGCCAGCAGAGAACTCTTTACTGTAATCATGGAGCAATTGTTCACCTTAGTAATCCTATTACTAAATAATCATTTAGTACACCCAGATTTGGACCAAAACAGTGTCCTTCTTAGGGGAAAAAATGTTCATGGGTGTGAGCAGGATTTTCACGCTCTGGTCCTTTGACGTCTATATTTCATGTGTGGGGCAGGAATCTTTCCTGTTAGGCGGGCAAGCATGCAAAGTCCAGGGGTGAGTCAATCACAACTGCCTTTAAAATACAGTCATCATCTCTTTTGTGAAATTACCTTCCTTATGGATCAAAAGACACCAAATACTCAGTTTAAAATACTACAGCACAGTATTTCCTTCCACCTACATTTTTTAATTTCTAGATGACTGTCAGAAAAATTATGGACAGAATATATCATTGATTACATATTTAAATAGCCAGCAACAAAACCAACTGATCCTGCCTAGACCTCCATGCATTGCTAATATATGCGTTGCTGGAAAGATCCATAGAGGAACAACCAAGGATGGAGTTGGGAGGGAGTCTGATAAAATTTTGTGTGGACCATCTGCATGTGAAAATGTTTCCCATCTGTAAATACTACAACTATTCTCTTATTTATGAAAATTTCTGCCCACAGGGTTCTGGTTTACACATGCATATGTGCGTGTTTATATGCAGAGCTGTAAGGAGACGTTATTGTGGCAGGTCTGTGCCCACTGCCCTGTTCCTGGCCATCTGAGATGTCATCCTCCTCCACTCTCAGCATGGGTGTCCCCTCTGCCGGCTTTATTTCCGCTATTCCTCTGCTATTTCCAACTCATCTTGATACCGTGCCCCTTCCCACAGTCTCGCATGATCACAGCTGAGAGTTGCCACGACCATGTGTATGAAGCAGAGACTCGGAGCTGCGTGCAATGGCAGCAGGAGAGTAACTTAGCTGGTGGTCGGGATCCGTGCTAGGCCTCTGTGGAGGAGTGGCCTTTTTCCACACAGATGTGCTGGGTTTGGTAACGCTCCAGTTTTACCCAGGGAGTAATCCCAGCATGGATAAAAATCTTTATGATTGTCTTTGGAAACAATTCCTTATAAAATCATGTTTGCATTGGTTTCATACTATCTTTTCAGAAATTGTAAGTTCTTGAAGAAACAGAAAACAAAGGGACCATGATAAAAATAATAGACACATAAAAAGATTGTTTTTGAAAATATATTGGTACATAATGGTGCTCAGCAGCGCTATTATTATTACAAGTTGCTCAAAGTTTCCACTCACAATCACTTTTTACAGAATGCAATGTCCTGGATATTTCAAAACATAGTTTGCTCAGACTTGATATACAAGGCACCTATAATCTCAGTGAGGCGCTTATAACACAGCTTATCTGCTTACACCCAAAACTTTCTGGAACACAAGACCCTTTGTAAAGCAAAATACTCTTCTCCCTGAAGAGCATAAACAGGCAGAGCAGAGAAGATGAAGCCTTGGGCAGGCGGGGTTCAGTTTTTTACATTGAGAGACTGACTTCCTGGTGATAAAGAGCAATTCACAGGGAGTTGCAGAAAAGGCAGTGAAAGGTTTGGAGTCTGAAAGGAACTACTCAATAAAATCAAACGTTTACTGTGTTGGAGGAGCTACACCCTCCTACCAAAAAACAAGCAGCACCAGATCATTAGTCTGCCTGAAGGAGGTGTGTGGAAAGAATTAAGTAAAGCTGTTTGATTTTTGGCTGGTGGGAGTTTTGGGGTGGATTGCAGAATGAAGTGGATGAGACACATGAAGCTTTAGAAACCCACTCTGTAGATGGAGATCGCAAGCCACATACTAATTGCCTGCCCACACAGCACCGGTGGCAAAGCAGAAACGTGGGTGCTGCGAGTGGGGGCGGCAGCGAATACCAAAAGATGAGAGAGCTTCCCCAGGGTCTGTACACTGTCAAGAAGTGGTCGAAACTGAGATGTTTTTTGGGACAGGTGAAAAGGACCAACTGCATTTAACATGTTCTTTAATCCTGAAGGAATCCTGTGGAAAGAGGTCCCAGTAATATACCAGTATGAAAAAGGATTTCTATGGATTTAACCAAATAATGCAGGGTGAGTGGTAGTAAACTGGATATCTAATAAAAAGATATTCATCTTTCCTTTATATACTGTGATAATGCAGAAGCACTCTGTAATTCTGCAGTCCTTTGCCAGGAAATCTTTACTTAAAAAACATCAACATCTCAGCATGAGGTACAGGAACTGAGGATCCATAATAGGATCTCTGGATTTTAATCCCTGAATGTTTATTTTTTGAGTGGCGTAAGATAAAAGAACAAGCTGAAGGAAACAAGACTGCAATCAGTGGCTCTTGAGCCTGTGCATTAAGTTTTGGACTGATGGCCAAGATCCTGACATGTCTCAAGTTTTCATTTAAAACATCATCTGAGCTTTCTGCTTCTCTATGGTTGCACAGTTTATTGTATTCTGCACTTCACTGTGTGCTATGAATCAGCATTATAAAGGACTAGATTTTTCTTTTCCTGCAACATTATTTTCAAGGTGGCAGAAGGGCGACTTATTAGAACTCCTTTTTATCCACCACTGTCATAATTTCTGTTGTCTAGAACTGTCTCACTAATGAATCTATAGTCTTTCTTTTTGATTTTTTTTATCTTTTGAACTTTAGGTATCGGCAAGCAGTCTAACCTATTTTGGTAAGATCATTTGAACCTTGTGTGTTCTCCACTACTGCAGAACTGAAGTAGTTTGCAATCATTCCTGATTTTCATCCTCAAAAATGGTTGTTATGTACAAGCCCCCTTGGTAGGGAATGGAGATCCAACAAGAATAAATATAACATAACATCGTAAATAAAGATGACAATTATATCCAGCTCTTTGGCTAACACCCTGGGATACCCCTCCAATTACGCAATTCTCTAGAATTCTCTTTTTCAGGACACACGCATATTGAAATAAGCAATTATTTTTATCCTGCTTTAACTTTGAGGCACACAACTGGTTTATTTAGCAACACTTCAACAAAAAACATATGGAAAATTTACCAGTGATCTGAGCTGCTTTTCCATACTTTGATTATGATTTCTTCAGAGTGTAGCAACTAGGGCTGTGGGCCACATCAGATGTCCTTGGTATCTTATGTCCACTAAGAAAGATGAATTTCTGGAGAGCTGATCATCCCTGTATTCAATGTTATTTCACTAATGGTGTTAGTGTCCCTCATTTAGCTGAAGGCTGTTCTGAGCCTCCTTGAGGGCTGGAGGAAAATTTTCATGTTTTTTCTTGCAGATATTTGGAGCCTCATCCAAGTCCATTGGATCACACCCCAATACACACTTTTGTATATTCTTGTAGAAAACTTTTATCTGCTCAATGCTGCCACATCTGTCTCTCTTTAAAATTTATTGTAATAGTTGTTGAGTCCCTAATAAAATAAAGCACATATTGTATTTGTTTCTCTTTTTATTCAGCTCTAATGACTTACACATTGACAATTTTTTTGTTTCTTTAGGGAATTTTGTTGATATGTTGTTTGGATTTATTTTTTTTATTTAAACTTCTACAGGAAACCAGTCTCTCTGGAAAGCCATATGAAAAATCATCCCAGCATTGAGTTGTTTGAATCTTTACAGCCACTTTACATCTTACATATTAGCATCTTAATCCATAATGATCTCCTCCAGCTTTTGGCCAGCTTGACAGTGTATGATCCCCTTGGCTCTGTGTTAGATTTTTCTTTTTTTTTTTTTTTGCTTTAATTTTTGTATTACATTTACCTAGTGGGATTAGCCTGAGGGCTTTGCTTTTGGGCACTTCAAAATGTCATGGGGAAGGGAGTTCAATACCTTTTTCTATTTAACTAGACTAAAATAGACCATGTTCTAGCTGCAGAGGTGTTCTCACTTCTGTCACTACCAAAGAGAGGCTCTTTAAAAGTCTCGTTCACTATTTACAATCTATGGTCATAACTTCACTCAAGAAGAGGAAGACTTTTCTCTACAGTCAAATCTTCTTGGCACCAGAAGCTGAATCAATTCGTTTTTAGACTCTTGTCTTTTGACAGACACTTATTCCTGTGGCATTCTTCTTATGAACTCCCTTGGAAATGTGCCCAGGATTATTTTTGTTTATTCCTTCCAAATTCCATTCCACCCGCACTAACACAGAATTTTAATCCTTCCCTGCTGGTGGTGAGGGGGTTTGCTACAGTACTGCAGAAATATCTTAAAGAGACCTTTTTTTCTGTTTTTATCCCACTCTCCTAATTCTTGGTCTGCACCAGTAGTCTGAAGGGACACTTTCATCAAGACTCATCACAAAGCTGACCCTTGAAGCTCATGTCTGGAGAGACTGGAAGAGTGTAGGTGTCCCCTTTCCTTTGACACAGGGCAGCTCCAAAGCACAAGGAGAACTTGAGCTTCTTTGCTGACATGTACGCATGGCTGGGATGTTTCTAGCTCTTTGCAATCAAAGCTTCGTTGTTAAGCTAATCTAATTCAGGTTGGCATTCATAACAGTTTCTTCAAGAAGGGTTCTCAGCACCACATGTAAGGACTCAGACAGTCTGTGCCTTCCACTCCCTCACTTGTTTATGCCAGTTTATGCCTTGGATTACCTCTGGGCAAAATAGTGCCAAACCCTTCTGTAAACAAACACAGCTATTACAAGGCGCTTGCACAAAGAAGTGAACCTGACATTTTGTCTGAATGGTGGCAATCTGCAAATGTGCCTTGAGCTCTGGGATTAAGCAGTGCGGGAGCTGAGGGTGCTGTGCCATGTGTGGCAGAGCTTCCCCTGGGGGCTCCCTCAGCTGCCGCATCCCCATCAATCCCAGCTGCCTTGAGGGGCACAGGAAAGGATTCGTTAAAGTTTTAGAAACAACATCTTGAAGCAATTTTGAGCTACCAGCAAAAGCCAGGGAAAGGAGCAGAGCTCTGGTGTGATGGTCTGTCTACCATCTAACACTTTGAGGAGGCGAGTTGCTGCAGGCTGAACCAGTTACTGCTTTCATGTGGCTTTCCACTTCATCTCCCATAAAAGTAAATTATATTGGGGTTTGATTCCTCACCTGGCCTTACCTGACACGTCGCTCACATCTATCCTTTTTGATGATAAAACATCTGTTCCTCAGATGCTTCACTGCATTATTATTATTACACTTGGTAGATGTATTCCCCCCCCCCCTAAATATTTGTAAAAGTACAAGACACTAAACTCATCAGATTAAAAAACTGGTCCTTACTGCTACGATTAAGCTCTTCATGATGTATCACACAAATAAATGTATCAGACTTCCATACAGTTCTTTGGTAGTGCTGCCCATCTACTAGTCTAAGTGGTAGCAAGAAAGATCCCTAACTATCCAGAAAGGTGCAGAAAGGGTCTAGGTGTTACAGTTCGCCACACATAGGTATTTGATTTGCTGATTTAACTAAGGTGGTGGTGATACTTGGTGATGATCTTTCTATACAGAGAGATTTATTGGATGTCTTTCTCTTTATCAGTCTTACCTTGTGTCTCTAAGATGGACTTACACCTACTTCTTTGTGTGTTATTGATCTAAAGAGATGCGTGGGTATTTTCTCACTAGTGATATTGAATTCTGGCCGTTCTCCTAAATGTATTCCAGGAAGTGTGCATCCCTCACCATGAGAATTGTTCAGAGAACATGATTCCCGCCACCTTCACTCACAGAGGAAATATTGGGTAGATATGTTTGCCTTTTATTATAAGGGATTTTATTTTTCCATCAACAAGCACAGCTTGTACTTCTGGAAACTTCAATGTATTAAGGAAATTCACCTCTTTTAAGGGTCTGGGTTATGCATAATAGTTTTAGTCTCCTAGAGAATGGGTCTAGAAAACAATATTAACATTTTCGTCCACTAAGTGGAACAACATATAGAAACTGAGTTTAGCTGTGTCTTGATTTGGTATGCACTATGATAAAGGACAAATAGTGCTTAACTCTTTATCAGGTCACTTGTTCTTTTCACTTTTACTTTGGTGTTGAAGGAGCCTTACAAAAGTTATGGCATTTACATAATCTCTTTGTGATCCTGCCCAGAAACTCAGAATATTGGTGGCAGGAGATTTCATTCAGAAAATGTACTCCTTCACCATCTATATGCCTCAGGCCACACTCACCAGCTAATAAAATCAACTACTTGGAGAACCTTGAGAGGTGGGCCTGTGCAAATCACATGAAGTTCAACAAGGGCAATTGCAGGGACCTGCACGTGGGTCAGTACATTCCCAAACACAACTAGAGGCTGAGTGGAGAATGGATGGAGAACAGCCCTGAGGAGAAGGACTAGGGGGTGTTGGTAGATGAAAAGCTCAACCCAAGCTGGCAAACCAGGCCAATTGTATCCTGGTCTGTATCAAAATCAGTGTGACCAGCAGATTGAGGGAGGTGATTCTGCGCTTCTCCTCTGCTCTCATGAGACCCCCACCTGCAGTATTGCATCCAGCTCTGAGGTCCCAAAACAAGAAAGACATGGAACTGTTGGAACAGGTCCAGAGGAGGGATGCCGCGGACCCCTCAGAGTTCGGTGCCCATCGCGTGGGGAAGCACAGCTTGACTCAATGTGAGTGACTTAAGCTTCACTTTATTGTACTAGCACAGGCAA
>VZTU01009839.1:150262-286568 GCA_013400835.1 Zapornia atra
TAGCCACTTCTCCACAGAAGGACACAAAAATGATCAGAGGGCTGGAACACCTCTCCCACTCTCCTATGAAGACAGGCAGAGAGAGTTGTATTTGTCCAGCCTGGAGAAGAGAAGGCTCCGGGAAGACTTTATAGAAGTCTTCCAGTATCTGAAGGGGCCTACAGGAAAGCTGGAGAGGGACTTTTTGTCAGGGAGTGTAGTGATAGGACAAAGGGTAATGGATTTGAACTAAAAGATTTAGATGAGATATAAGGAAGAAATTCTTCCCTGTGAGGCTGGGGAGGCACTGGCACAGGTTGCCCAGACAAGCTGTGGCTGCCCCCTCCCTGGCAGTGTTCAAGGCCAGATTGGATGGGGCTTTGGGCAGTCTGATCTAGTGGATTGTGTCCCTGCCCATGGAAAGGGGTTGGATGGGCTATGAGGTCACTTGAACCCAAACTAGTCTATGATTCTATGATTCTATAATTACTTAATGGATAATAAGAAGGATTCCTTGTGATGGAAGTCTTAGACAACCTTGAAGACTTATTTTATATGTTGCCCTGGAAATCACATTCTACCTAAAACTATTGTTCATACTGATTTCATAAAATATGTGTAAAGAGGAAAAGATGCAATTGGGTTCTGAGACTGACTGCTCTTTGATTTTCAGAGTATATTTACTTTTGTTCTTTTGGCTCAAAATAATTATTTGGTTTAGAGCTGTGGAATTGGTAACCATGATCTGGAACAAATTCAATTTTTATCTGTAATTTTTTTTTCTGGTTAGTTCGTTGCTTGATTAAGGGATGTGCTTTTTAAAAATGGAATTAGCCCTAAAGTTGGTGAGTCTGAAAGTTTGCTCCCTAGTATTATGAAATATCAATGTCCTTTTTAGAGTAATGGTTTCGTTTTATATAGCAATATAGTGCCACTGTTTTTTTCAGGCAACTTTGCAGCTTCCTCAATAGTCACCTATTGCTCTGGTAGTGCTGATTTTCGTACTCTCACCTCCTTCTTAAGTGCCTCACGGTACATTCCTCAACAAGGAAGTGTTAGTTTATTTCAGTGGAGGTATCTTCAACTGCATCCAGAGGGACATCCTATGGATCGAATGCAAGTGTGCATCTACCCTTAAATAGATATCTTTCTCTAACTCCCACCTCTGACTTTTGGTTTTAACTGATCAGTTAAATAAGGGCATCTTTCCATCTCTACTAACAGTATTGCAAACTTTGGCACTTCCTTTAGGCACAGTTTCACCAGACAACTAAGCTAAGCACATCCAAGTCTTGCCCTCCGCAGAAGGACTCCTATGAAACTAAGATTTCTTTACATTTGCTTTAAGTTCTGCAAATACACTTCTCAAAAAAAATAAACCCCATTTATTTGTGTGAAAACATAACAGTTATTAATTTGGTCATCACCAACAACATGGAAACTACTATCCAGAATACAATCCCCCCGCCTCCGTTTGCTTACAAATAACACAAGCAAGTAAATAACTTCCAGTTTTCCCAGCTTTTATTCAGGAATTAACCTCTTGTTCTTTCTTTTTTTTTTTTTTTTCTGTTTCATTTTAACAGTGATATGCTAATTATTGACTGCAGGCTGTATCAAGTTTTAAAAGAATGAATAGAAGATACCAGTACAGTATGTTAAGTGTTGGAGGGGTGGAAAGAGACAAAAAGACTACGTAGAAGTCACAAAAAGGATTCTAATGAAAGAATGAAGGTGTAAGTAGACTGAAAGAGATAAGAGTGGTTGGAAGCAAAGAAATAGCACATTTGCCTCTGAAAGAAAACCAGAACCATACAACAGTGTTTGACCGTTCAGATTGGAACTTGCTACCTTTGAACTATGACCTTCTATTCAGTAAGTGAGATCTTCTTGTAAAATATGGGAACACAGACGTTTTCTGTTATTCTTATGAGATAGTCTTTAAAGCTAATAATCACAATTCATTAATTAAGTAATCACAAGTAATTAATTATGAAATAAAATATATTTTATAGTGCTACAGAGGTGTAAAGTTTTCAGGAATATCAGATTAATTTTTTAATTTCACTTTCAAATTAATAGGAAAATTTCACTAGTGATTTATTTAATGGTGACTTTGAATAGAAGAAGTTGCATTTCTGAGGTATGTTCCTCCACAGAAATGCAATGAAAATTAGTATTTTTAAATGAGTATTTCAAACACAGTCCCATACAAAAAGTAAAGAACATTCTTAGCTTGGTTTGAAAATCATTACCATGACTTAGAAATCTAATATCATAACAAATCTGATTTTAAAATAGGTTCCAGACTTTGCTACTCTTCAAATTATTTATATAAAAGTCACGTCACCCTGTCTTTTTGAACACGTTTATTTCCCCAGTAGGAATACTTTCTCTCTGATCCAATCTGACTTTTATTAGCTCTCTAAAAATGCAACTGGAAGGCCTATAATCCCCAAAACTCACTTGATTAACCTGCTGCAAGTAAGGAAAAGCCGTGAATTGAGAGGGAGTGAATTGGAGGTGTGTGCCGTGAAAGAGACAACAAGTAATACTGACTAAAATCCTGTCTCTCTAATACCAGTTGACTCCTGCTGGTGGTGACGCCTCTTTTCTCTTTTATGGAAACATAAATTTTGGAGTATTTTAAACTACAGACATCTGTCTCTGTCTTGTGACACACGAGACATGCAGATCTGATCCAGCAAAGTACTCATTCTTGGGCTTTACTGGGTTTTCTTTTATACTTAAGTTACACTCTTCATCACTCATTTGATTTGTCCCAGAGCTTTCAGCACCTACAAGAGTAAACCTTGAGTGAACTTAAAATGACTCCACCTACAGTCATTAGAACACAGAACAATAGCTGGTTTTGAAATCTTCATACTTCTTTGACTGTATTTCAAGTAACGGCTTCACAATAGACATGTCATCCCCCCTTTGGAAACACACATTTGATGGCTGGCAGATCTTTTCCTCCTGACTATCCTCCCTTTCCATTTTGTGATCCTATAATGTGGGGGATTTAGATGAAAACTTGGTCTTTATTTCCATCTCTTAACTGTAGAGCAGTCACCTGTCATATAGACAACTGACCCCATCCTGTTCTTATGTTTGCCTTTGTTCCCAGTGAAGACAAGGGCAAAGAACTGGTGAGGATAATACACTTTGTCATGACATACCCGTAAGATGTACAAGACTCCAGAACTATAAAGGACTCCTGGTTTCTACATTTTTAACAATAGACATAAAGTCAACATCATTTTTGTCATTGATTTAATAGGAGTATGTGAGTAAACAGGGCATGGTTACAGTTATCTTTGAAAACTGCAGAGGTGAAGTATATTTGGAAGGGAAGATGCCTAGTCAAGGAACGAGCATAGAAGGAAGGTGAAGGACAGGACAAGCAGAAGACATCTGTCAGACTCAGGCTATTGTGGGGACTCCCCAGTGAGTAGAAAAGTCTCCTCTACCTCCTCCTGCACCACCCTGTCAACCCCAGGATTTCCTTGCCTCTGTGGACAATACAATCTTAGGCCCAAGCGGTCTTGTGAATGATGGGGGGAGGGAGATAAATGAGTGGGAGGAGAGAGGGAAGTACAGAATCACCATTCTGGGGCCAGCTCAAGGATGTGTTGCGGTCACCTGAAGGAACATAACTTCAACTATGAAGTCTACAGCCAGGTGAAGCTATCTATAATTTCATACTGCCTTGAAGTGGCAAAGAAGCATGATGGAAGCACTGTGAAAGGTATGAATTGTTTTTCTAACAGAACCTTACAGTTTCATCATATTGTGTGTAATATTTTAGTGACTCCACAGTTAATCCAGAGTATCTTTGATGAAGTTAATGTATTCATGCTGATGCAACTAATAGCAAAATTTGGTTCCCTGTGGACATGTCTCCCATCCATTCACCCTGCTGGCTACTGCCCCGCCCCATCTCCTCTGAAATGATGGATTTTCATTAAATTGAAAACATCTCTCCTCATGGTGTCATCACAAGCACCATAATGTGCGTGTGTTGTATTGCCAAGCATTGCTTAGCAACAGGACCCTGTGTTCTGCCAACTTTCTTTTCACGCTGTCAATCTGAATTTAACTGAACTTGCTGTGTTGTGTTTCAGAGGACTGACTACATGTCAGTAACGTGACTGATGAATGCTCCAAATATACAAACAAAAACTGGCACTGACCCCCTCTATTTATTAGAGTGTGTGAATTTCAAGAAGTCACTTTACATTCATGTTATTCAAAGACAAATTGTTTACAGTCATGATAATTAATCTTGATAAATCCTCATAAAACACTAACCAATTGGAAAGTATAATTAGACACTTTCAGTTTTAAAAGTACATTCAATGAGACTCTATGGCTCACGCCTCTGTGGCATCTACTAGTGGAGCACCACTGTTGCACTAAAATTCACCAGTCACTTATCGCTTAGTCAAATAAAGGGTTGAAACTTCTTCAGGCTTGCATTTGCAAAATCACTGACAATATTGTCCATTCAATAAACTACATGGACTTCAACTGAATGGCTCTGGAGAACATGATGATGGCCTCTCATGCCACCATGAGTAGAAGACTACTCTTGGCAATGCTAAAAGCACTAAAATTGGATGGAGAAGCAGGTGGTGGTTAGGATGCCAGCTGTGCAAAACTGCGCTCACTGTTCACTGCTGCAGTCTGGTTGAATAGTTCCAGTTGTAGTTAACTACCTTTCAAGTTCAACACATTCAAGAAACTGAAGTTGCTCTTGGTTTAAAATCGTATGGTTGGATCCTCTGCTGGTAAATTCAACCTATCCTCAACCAAATTTTATTAGCTGGAAATCTGAGTGTTTGATTGCGAAAGATTGTATCAGAGATATTGGATTGCCATTTATATATAACCATTTTTACACCACTTAGATTTTTTGATTGATCTGGTGGAGAATGCCTCTCAAATTCTTTTTTTAGGAGTAAAAAGACACGTATGCAAGATAGGTTTCATTGCAATCTGGGGCACATAAAAAAAAAAAAAGGAGGCGTGTTAATAGCATTGCTTCTACCCTAACAAATAAATATTTCTGGATTTTTATTTCATATCTTACTATTGAAAATAGAGACAGCTGCCAAAAAAAGATGCAGGACATTCGGTATAAAGATAACGAGCAGTATACTCGTTTTTAGTTGTCATCTGTCAATTCAGTCATCCAAACATTGAGGCTGTGTGATCTAAAATGTACTATGAGATGCAAAACCCTCATATGGGGCAGCAAGTATGACCAAAGACCCAGAAGAGTCTTTTGCCTTTCTGAAGAGGCCACTGGAAGCCATACAGGATTCCAAAAAGCAGATATTTAGGTTAAAATCAAAGATCCTTCGACAGCTGCAGTGAGGCTATTTACAATAGACCAACACAACTAAGATTCAGCACTGTATATTCAGACTCCTGTTCTTGTCTATATACATTTACCTATACATGGTTATCTATATGCAGCCCAAAACCTTCCTATAGTACTAAAGGACCATCTAAAGCGAAGTTTAATTGCCCAAAGGTAAGTGCCTGTGGTTATCTTAGAATGACATTTTTGAAGCGTGTGAATCTTCCTCATATCCTGTATCATCCAGCTCCATGGAACTGTCTTGGGTTTCCTCAAACGTCACAAATTGCATTGTGTACCTGTGTTTTGGCAACAGAATCCTACCTTCTGTATGTCAGATGTACAAGCCAGCCCATAACATTTGTCTGCCTGAAGGCTCTTCTGTCAGTCAGCAAGTATAGCAACACATCTGTGTGAGGTAACAGCTTTTTGTGCCGCTCCTATGTCTTCTTAGCAAGGGAAAAAGAGCTCAGTGTTGATCCTTTGCTGGGCTTCAGAAAGACTGGGCCAAAGGTTGGGGTAAGACATGAATGGGAATGGCTCTGGCATGGTTTGGAAAACCCTTGCGCTGCTGTTCATTTCCTGTAGTGGAGGCTCTCCAGAGACAATTGTTAGACTAATCCACCAGTCTACTGTAACACTGATACTCCTGAGAGCTACAGTAAACCTTTGTCACATCGCAAGTTAATTTGTTCTTTCATGGGAACGTATCTAGACACGGAAAAGGAATATGAATAAGGGACTTTTGGGAAAGAATGGCTGGAAACTGTCTACTAGGCCTATTTTTAACCTATCCCTCCCAGTAACTGCATGTCTGCTTAGAGGCTGGGTAAGTTGTTTGGGCAGGCAGGAACCAGTCTGCAGGCAGTAGGTTAGTCACCTCTGCTATAAACTATGAAAATTAAGATGGAACTTTGGTACATTCACTGGTATGTTAACATGTTCCTATATTGCCCATTGTTTCAAGATGTGGTAATTCTTTTATTTTGATAAGTAGAACTTTATACTCCAACTTCCTCTTACCTTCCTGGACCACCTTCTGCAAATACTAGTAACTTGCCCTTTTCCAGTTAACTTATATTAATATAATATAATATTTTTTGTGGGTTTTATTTCACTGGAAAAAGTTATTGGGCTCTCAAATATAATAATGATAACTGTGTAACTGAAGAAAGCCTGTCAGTACATGGAATATTTGAGTTGCAATACTTACATGTTGAGGGTACAGGCTGTTCAGAGTCAGAAATTATGATATCATCAAATTCCTGAGTTCTTGTCCAGCCTCACAGCTTTTTGGGAATCCATTATGATACAAACTCATACCTGCATCTTTTCAAAGCCCTAGAGCTGACTCTTAATATATGTAACTTTGCACAAGCCATCCAGTGGTAAGGTAGGAATTGTTTCCTCCTCTGTAAGAAGCAGTTGCTTGCAATGTTTGCTGGGGTTTTCTTAACCCTTTAACTGCAAAACTTTGTACTGTATCCACTGAATGTGTATTAGAATTCCACCTGAGAGCAACTGGAGCGCAAAGCTTACTTCTCCTGTCATTCTGTACTGTGCCTGGCTGAGATGAAGTCAATTTTCCCCATAGCCAGCATCAGTGTGCATTGGTAGTCAGCAAGGTGTTGGACACCCTGGGATTTGGACTGTTACTGAGCAGCGCTGGCACACAGCAGGGCTGTCCCTCCAACATTCCCAACCTTCAGCAGTAGGCTGGGGGTAGGCAAGATCTTGGGAAGGGATGTCCTGCTTCCTGGGGAGTGGTCAGACATCACCTGCTGACAATCTTTGCCTTTTGTGTTTGCTTCTGTGCATGGCCTTTTGCTTTTGCTGTATTAAGCTTCCTTCCTCTTGACCCACAATTTCAGGGATCATTTTTTTCCATCTTATTTTTCTCCCCTCCCTGTCCTGTCCTGGGTAGTGATAGAGCAGCTTCGTGTGACCAGGCATCGAGACAAGGTTAAACCACCACAGCTGCCACCTCACTCTGCTTGTGTTCACATTTCTAGTCATGCAAGTTTTTAATTCTAAAATTATCCAGGCATCTGAATGACCCAAATTGCTTAATGTAAGTAGCTAGGCATCTAGGTATCCTGGCAATTTAAGCAATGGAGAATACCTATTGCATGCAAAGTGTATAAGAAACATTCTTGGAAGCACCCAGCATTCACACCACTTGTAGGGATAAACATTTCTAAGACAACTCCCCTTCCTCCCAGACTGATTGCAATTTACCAATTCTTTTGAATTCTATTCGGTAGGGACTGACAGGTAGTGTGATCACATAAGCTCTGTTTCCTTAGGAGAACAGGTTAGATATTTAACAATTCCAGATGTGAACCTGAACAGATCCCCCATATCTTGGGGCTGAACATTCCTAGAACTTGGTGAAATCTGGATCCACATCTGAGATTCACAGCCAGCTCACAGCTTTGTAACAAGCTGAACAAAAACGCAGAGTGTGAATATTTCCTAATTTGGGGAACATTTGTGCTTATGCCAAATGTGTGACTCAGAGGCATTTCTAGTTAATTCTAGGAGTGGAGAATGTTATAATTTCTTTCATGTTGGTCATGTGATGTCCAGATAGGAGCACAGAGCCTCTGCTTTTCCTGTAATTGATGCATGCAGAAATACTTTATTTTTAAAGCTCCAAAGTAATATAAATGGAACCTAAAGAATAGATAAAGCTAGATCAATATTCTTAAATGTTGTTTATTAGTGCTGACCTAAGCATATGCCAGTAGGGTAACAAACCACTCACTAATCAGTCAAAAGCTGAATTAAGAAACATTTCTATTGCATGGAAAAGACTCAAAAAATTAAGAAACAAGAAAAAACAGCTAATCTGTGAAAATTTCACTATTTTCTCTGGTACTAATGTATCACACAGCAAAGGGTGTCTTATATCAACTATCCATAGACACATGGATGCAAAACCCCCTTGTTGTCTCTAGTAGCTTCTTATTAACTTTAAAGTCTCAACCCAAAACACTCCTAGACTGCAGCCACTGCAGTGCTGAAGCACTGTCTCACCAATAAACTAGCTTGCATACATATACCTGTCTTCTTGCAGTACTGCTGAGCTTTGAACAAGATAATTCACTCCACTTTCCAACATATACAGAAGATTAGGCTCCAGAAATGAGACTGAGTGGAATTTAAAACCATTGTCAAGACCCTGGAAGTCCAGGCTAGAGCTGGGGGCCTCAGTATTACTTCACTCACTTTCCTTGAGGGCATAGACTCAGCAGATGTCTTGGAGCAGGCCTTGCTGTAACCCTACAAACATTAGAGCTTTTTCCTACATGGCACTGGCAGATGCTTTGTCTTACGCTTTCTGCTTGATCCCGCAGTTATCAAGGCACCCGTTTATCTGCTGCCTCGTTGGGTGCGTTCTGAGAGCAGAAGACTCGAGCTTGAGTTTTGAACAAAACTCTACAGATGGGATCCTCTGATCACAGGCACACAGGTAGAGAGCACTGGAGCGGCAAGATTTAGATGTCATTTCTGATCTATTGGCAGGTGCTTACAGAGCTTTCTAAGCATAGTCTCCCCTTTGCTCCTCTGTTCTCCACAAGTTCTCCCTGAAATATTCTCCAGGGCTTAGACAACACTCCTTTCATGTCAAAACTTGAAGGTCTTTAAACCTTTATTGGATTTTCCCCTAAAATTCCTTTTCTAACCCCAAAAGCTGTTGACTTTTTAAGAAACTTTGAACCCTTGATGCATCCATTTGTGTGACAAATCAGAGTGAATCATCTTACTTTTAAAGCACAGGCTAAGGAGGTCTCCTTTAGTGATAGCACTAGATGAGTCTGTGGGATGATGGTGGCAGGAGCTAGAGGATTTTTGTTCTGGATATATTTGAGTAGGAATAAACTAAATATTTTCTGTGTAAAAGCACAATTCATATTTTACGCTGTTCATCTTCCCATAAATGGCATTCAGATCTATGCATATAATAGCTTACTGGCAAGCCAAGAGCATCCACCATCCCCAAACAGATGAACATTGGGTGAACTTAACAAACAGCTCAAACAGTCATCATACACACCCTTGGCTGTGTCAGCCTCTAAAGAAAAACCACACAATGCAATAATATAAGAACATTTTGACTTAAGTTTATACAATCCATGGGAGAGGCACTGCTTAAACTTTTCTTTTTCACATGTAAATATTTTACTAAGCTTTTAAAAATGAAGGGTGTGTGTGCAAAAAATACTACTAGTTGAGAACATCCATATAAGCTGATTTGGTGTTCATAGACTTTGCCACTCAGCTATAATTACCTGGAGTATTGTGTCCAGTTCTGGGCTCCCTGGTATAAAAAAGACAGGGATCTCCTGGAGAGAGTCCAGTGGAGGGCTACGAAGATTATTAAGGGCCTGGAGCATCTCCCCTGCAAGGAAAGGCTGAAAGAACTGGGGCTGTTCAGCCTTGAGGAAAGAAGACTTAGAGGGGATCTGGTCAATGTTTATAAATATCTGAAGTGTGGGACACAGGGGGAAATGGCCAGACTCTTTTCAGTGGTCTGTGGGGACAGGACAAGGGGCAATGGCCTCAAGTTGGAGCACAGGAAGTTCCGCACCAATATGCAGAAGAACTTTTTCATAGTGAGGGTGACAGAGCCCTGGGACAGGCTGCCCGGAGAGGTTGTGGAGCCTCCTGCTCTGGAGATATTCAAGACCCATCTGGATGCCTCCCTGTGTGACCTGTCCTAGGGAACCAGCTTTGGCAGGGGGGTTGGACTCGATGATCTCTGGAGGTCCCTTCCAACCCCTACGGTTCTGTGATTCTGAGGTAATAATGCACAGATTTACCTGAAACATGGAAGATATTAAACATTTAAAGGATTACATAGTTAAGTAATTGGTTTTGACTATAAATGGACTCAGAGGACTTGAATAGCTCTTACAGAAGTTAGTTTCTTTGCAAACATTTCTCAAGCAATTAGACAGCTTCAGCAACTTACCTTGTTCATGTGATAAATTTTTCTGAGTCCTCCTTTATCTGATCCCAAACTGTACCACTGGTTTTCCTGACAGCTAAAGGATTTCTGTTTTTTACACATTTTTCACATTAACATGCTTTTTAACTTCTGATGGAAGTGTAGTATTCACTTCAAACAGTTACCTATTGAAAGCACTTTTTTTTTTTCTTTTTTTTCTTTTTTAATTTCTACTCTGACATGCCCAAATACCCATGTGTAACCATGAACATGCGGCAGAAACCCCTGATTCAGGGCATAGCTGTCTCATCATGCAGCAGAAAGAGGCACCTGCCTCAGATGAGGCAGACTATAAAAGTCTACTGACTTAATCAGAAGAAATACGGCCATATTATGCAACTGCCTTTTTCTGTTTTCTTTCTTGTGGACAGGAGGTGTGCCTTTTTCTCAGTGCAAGGTCAACTGAAGTTGCACCAAAATGCAGAAAATAAAATGCAGAAATCTTTCCTGCTGGAGATTTCAAAGTAAAAATAGTATATAAGATTTCAGCAAGCACTTGTAGTATCCCTATGGATAGCATCACATGGATGCTGTTCTGTAGCTTTTTATAGCACGAAGTGTAGGAGTTATGGAATATGTATGCTTTTAGTAGCCTGTTCCCAGGAAGAAGCACTTTACAATAGAGCTTGGAATTAACCAGAATAAAATTGCTTCAAGAAGTCATGCTTTAAAAACTATTTATGCCATTACACTCTCAAAAATGCTCATGCATTGACTCATAGTAGAAATGCAATTGGCTACACTCACATGTAAGTGTAGCATAAAAAATAAGGGTGCAAGTTTACCATTTTACCAACTGGTCTTTTTTGCACTGATGTAATAAACTGGTTTCAGTTAATATTTTAGAAAAAAAAAAGAGCTGATATATTATCAGTATTATTATTAATATTTCTTTGAAAGCAAGAGTGATTTTACCTAGAATAATAAAATGTAAAGGAAGTATCTGATATGCACAAGGACCATTACAGTGCTGAGCTATCACAATTGTTCCACACATAAACTACAAGCTGAACTACAGGTCCCTGAATTCCTTGAAATCAATATAGCAAAAAACCCAGCCTACTTTTAAAATATTTTCAAAGATGTAATAGCCATGATCGTTTGTGCTAAATACACTAAATCAGCTGCAACCCACTTTTCCATTGCTTTCTCCCAGTGTCATCTTTTAACTGCTTGTCTTCTTTTTGTACAAGCTTGGATCATTTCTCTTTAAGGCAGTGACCAGTAATAATTTCTGACCTCACTGATTTTGGCATAGCTGAGTTTTCTTCAGCAATTTACTTTTGATTCACAGAGCTTTGGACTCAGCCTTTTATATATTCTAGAGAGCACTCACAAAACTGCACTGACCGACTGAATGCTTTTATAAACACATTTGTATTTTTAAGGTAAGTTTTTATCTTTTTTTTTTTTTTTTTTACCCTGTACTCTCCTTTACTAAACTGCAGATCACGTGTTTCAGGACATTTTAATATTCTCTGATCAGTGACCAGATTGCTATTGGCACACGACAATGCTGCCTGAAAACAATTTAGCAGCAGATGCTCTGATGCCGTTTCTGAGTTCTGCTTGCGGTCAGGAGCTCAGCATCACTCTGAGCACCTGTCACAACCCAACCAATACTAAGCCTTTCATAAAAACGGAGATCGAACAAGGAGTGAGAGCCCTGCCTCAGAAAGAGGACTTTCTCCCCCAGATAAGCAGCACCAGCAACACTGAATGACAAAATTAACCCAGAAGGGATGAAGCACCGGATGATTGTGTCACAGGAAGGAGAGTCAGGAGCGCTGCGTCAGCTTCTGTAGGTAGAAGTCGTAGGTGTCTTTACGGAGAGAGAAGTGAGGTCAGAGCCGGCTGTGTCGTAGCAGAGGATGAGTGAGTAGGGGAGGAGCTCTTCGTTGCAGATGGCTCAGCAGGGAATGAGGACAGCAAGTTTTGACGGTTCTGTGGGGCGTTGCATCTTCTGCGAAAGAAATAGCCTAGCAACTCCACGCAGAAATCTATAGGAAATGAATGGAGGGGCGCGTGGGAGGTTATGTGAGGAGCTGTGGGGGAACAAGGAGAAAGGAGTCTGAGGCAGGCAACGTGAGTCACAGCACCCACCACGAAGAACGTGAAAAGGCAGTAAGCAAGCCTGAGACTACACATGAATATTCAGAGAGGTGGTGGGAGAAAGAAGCTGAATGACTAAACTACAAGCGTTTAAGATTTGCCAAATACAGTGTGCCGTGCCTCAGCCGGAGGATTTTATTTCTTTGTCATGAGTTTCAACACCCAGTATCTAAATCTGCCAGCAACTTGCACAGCTGCACGATAAGCACATCGGGTTGTCTAGAACAGGCCCGTGGAAATATTTCTGTTATATTCAATGTGTGGACGGTTCCTTTTAAGAGTTTTCCGGCATCGTTCCCACCCAGTGTGTCTGGAAACAGGCTCGCTTAGAGCAGGGGTACAGCAGTCAGATGGCAAAGCTATCACGTGAGAAAACACATTCCTTTTTGGGAAGTGGGGAGTGGGCTGTGCCTACCCGGTATGTTCTCGCTCGCCCAGCAAAAGGCCCTTGGTGCACCAGGCAGCTCACATGATCAGAAGTGGGTTTTAAAGTTTGGCAGAGGGGGGGGGTTACCTTCCTGGTTGTTTATTCATTCTCTGGGCCAGATGGGTAGAAGGTGAAAGCTGCTGTAATCTGAATGTTACTGTTCATCAGGGTTCTGTGAAATGAGCTGGGGCACTCAGTGAAGCCCCAAGTGAAAATGTGTCAATAGTGCAACTGACACCTGAGCTGTGAATCTTAGCTGCCAGTAGTTGCCGTGGATTTTGCTTCGTGGCCAGGTTGGTTTTGCTGTAAAAAATTGCTGCAGCACAAAAGATCTGTCTACAAAAATCTACAGTTTTCACGGACTCTCCGTTTCCTACTCAAAATCAGAACTTTAATAAACTTCTCTGTAGAAATCGCATTTGCTGTGACGATCGGAGCAGAAACTCGATGTGCTGTTTGGGTTTTTTTTTCTAGCAAACACAGACAACCATGCCTCCACATCAGGTAACTGTATTGACGTATGAAACCATTATTCTTAAACCACTCAATTAAAGCTTGGTGCTCTGATCTTTAATGGAACTCATGTAATGCTACAGTCCCAGCTGGAATCAGGAAGAAAGTTGGATGCTTTTTTTTTTTTTGTACAGGGCTCAAATGTACTCTACTTCAGTTTGTAATGTGGAATGCTACTTGGAATAGGAATGTGTCACAACAGATTTGACATGTAGTATCCAGCACCAAAACTTTGATGTAATTGAAGAATCAGGCCAAATATTTCTAGAAGGACCAATTTTGTGCAATTATTTTGAAGTCTTTGGAGAGACAAAAAAATGTTTGGAGCCAAAAACTGATAGGAGTGAATACAAGAGATGCTAGAATACCCGATTCTGTTCATTAAGCTCTTCTGTGGGATTAAATATCACATTGTTTTTATATATATATAAATAATTTTGGCCTTTTTTAAAGTATATTACCCTGGCCAGTCATAATTTAAGGATTTTCTCAAAACTATAAGATATTCATATTTACTTCATCTTATTTATCAAGACCATTGTCAATGGGTTAAACTTGTAAGTCTAATCAACACATTAAAATCACGTATGAGCAATAAATGCAATCGGTATACAATGGAAATGTCGCCATCAAGCCAGCCATCAGTAGATCACTCCTTATTGATAACCTGCTATTAATAACTCTGTTAACAACTCCAACTGACAAAGAGGTTGAGGTCTTCACAAAGTGAACCCTTTTGCAAAAAGTTAGCAGCATTTAACTCAAATATCATTGAATTGGATGGAGGCTGCAGAGCAGGTGGGCCCCCCACCTCGGTTTGCCTTTTCCTTCTGCCCATGCTTTGGGACTCCTCTGCTGCCTGCATACCAGGGCTTCCCTCACAGGAAAGCCAGAGAGCTGGAGGGGACTGCCATGCACTCAGATCTTACCCTGATGGGAATCTGGGGTACAGCCAAAGTGACCTCAGAGCTGGGACTCATTCCCAGGTTCCTCAGTACAGGCACAGTCCCTATTAGCTCTGACTTAGATTCTCTGGTTTCATCTTCTTTTCATAATTCTTCCACATGCTTTGCTGGTTCATAAAGACATTTCCCTAAATTGTTTTCAGCATATTCATTGTCCCTAGTGGTAATCTGCTCTAACACTTTATTTGTTCAACAGTTCAGACTTGACTGCACGTTGCCATTTGATACAAGGGGGGATATAGATGGGTTCTTTCTCCTGTATGCGTGAGCCTAATAGCTGTTCCTTCATGTGGATTCCTCTGAGACTTGCTTGCCTTTTTCAAGAGTAAATCACACTCTCTGCATAATGATGATAGCTGTCTATGCAGAGTATTTCAAGACAATTGCAAAATGTTCATGACGCGTGTTGCTGAGCTCTCAGTCCTGCCGTTCAGGTCCTGACCCTTCCTTCTCTAACTCTCCCCACCTGGAGCCATCCCATTTTTTCATCTCCACATTGCAGAAGTTTCTAAACTCTTATCAGAAGAGGACAACTGTGATCTGAGAATGTTTTACCCCACACCACGTGCAAAATACATACTATGGTTTGTTCACCAAGGGAATTAAACCAGAAGGCCAGTGTGATCTTACTACCAGGATGGATCTTAGAATAGTATTTTCTTTTCAGTAGAAATCCCATACTTCAGTAAAATCTTAGCCAATCTGTTTATGTTTACCATAAATCCCAGTTAGGTTCTTTTTTGTTATCAGTAAAATTCTGTCAATATGATTTTCGCATTCTCAAAAAATATTTATTGCAGGAATATGCAAAGTAGAAGTTGGGCAACATGCTGCCCAGTGCAATGTTCAGGGCACAAACATCATAATTACTCCCACACCTATATACATGTACACACACACACACACAGAGGCACGCTGCCTAAAACTAATTACAAAGCAGCACTGAACTCCATGAACTCTGGGATGACAGTGCTTGGCACAGTAAGAAACAAGGCACAAAAAGTTCTCTGGTAGGACTCCAGTATTGCAAACAGAACTACTGCTGTCTTCTCTCTGATTCCCAAAAAGGTAGCTGCATTCTTCCGGAATTATTTTAGTGAATAGCAACAGCTCATACATTGCTGGATTGCTCCTAGGCATTAGCTTGCTATATTGCCACAGAGGTTACTCTCAAACATCAGGACTCCCTGAGGAAGTTTATTGCCTGCTTTCATCAGAAGTCCTTCTAAAGAGTTTTGTCTCTGTAAGGAAGACACTATTTATAGACATGTGGTCACAAGGCCTCACAGTGGGGTTTTTAAGACCCCACTGAAAAAAATGGGATGCAGCAGCAAACCATTAGTAACTCTGATATTCTGATAACAAACTTACATTACAATGTGCAGACATAAGGAATACAAAATGAATAACTGGTGGGTACGACCCAATCATTTTCAGGATCTTCCAAGACTAGGAGATTCTGAAGAGAGGCCTGAACTCTCAAATGAAGATATTGTTTGCTGACATGAGAAAAGTCCCAATAAAAATACATTTGTGTTGATTTTCCTGTTTTACAGGGTCTGTACTTAAAAAGTTCAGCCCATTCCAAACCCAGAGTCAGCCTTTGCCTAATACCTATGAGGTTAATTAAAGGGAAAAAAAAAGACACATGGAATTTCTAAAGACTTCTGCAAAACATGGCTGGCTCAGGGGTAAAAAAACTTTCTCACCTAAGAATTAACAGAAATAGATTATCAGTGAAAGAGAGGATAAATAAAAATAAATACAAAAACAAACTTCCAACTCCTAAAGGAAAAAAGAAAATAGACACTAAGTGCTGTCTTGGACTTGTTCCTCTTTCCTTGTTTCCTCCAACAGCATTTTATATTTGCTTCAGCAAACACGAAGACCAGATCCATCTTAGACATGGTGGAGAAATCACCTGGCTAGAGCAAAATGTTTTCCAGTAAGACCCTTGGGGCAGCACCTAGGACCCTCCAGACCTCAGTGCTGACACTGTGTTTTACCATCCTGGTTTTCAAAGCAGCCTGCCAGGAGGAAATATGTGTGTCCACTGCAGCTCTGAACCATTTCTTGGCTACAAGCTACTGAGTTAAATCTCCCTCATTCTTTAATTTAAACTCCTTTTGTTTGCAGTTCTCAGTGTTCTAAATGTTCTCAGTGTTTGCAGTTTTGGCACTATCTGTACTGATTGCACTTTAAGGACAATAAAGTCATGTTTTGTGAAATTACAGAGTACTTTTTTTGTCTATTAGCTAAAGCCCTCCTGTGGTATCCACAAACCACGCACAGCCAACACCTACCCGGTGGCAGACAAACCCTGCCCTCCTGCAGTCCCAGGTGCTGAAATTGTCTGTGCCTTCCAGTCTATAAAGCCACAACGTTTAGAATTTGTGAGAGCGTACAGACCATGTGCAATGCCTCCTATAGACTGATACCCTCTTCTACGGCAAAAAATATCCTCAGAACACAGCAAAACCCAAAAATTCCCACCCTTCCTCAAAGCAGTTGAAAAAGATGTTCTTCATGCTGTGTCCTGGCAACCAAGACAGTGCTCAGGATGTCTCGATAGCTACTATTTCCCTGCTTGCAAATCGTTGGCAGCTCTTCCTTTCCTTATTCTCACAGCTGTTGTGTAGAAAACAAACAGTAATCATTTGGAGCTGGTGTTATTCAGCTATCTCAAGGCTAATGTCTGTCATCTACTTCTGAATTTCTCAACGGTATACTCGGTATACTCAGTCTGATGCCACCTCTGCCTAGACTGTAGATGGAAGCAATTCTTCCCTAAGAAAAACATACATGGTAAGAAGTTCTTCACCTACGGTTGTAGATGGTAGAGAGGGCTGCCCTGATAAAGAAAGAAAAAAATGTTGTTGATTACACTCACATCTTTAACCACACAAGGCAAATCATCTTCTTCTCACTGGATTCCTAGAAAGTTCACTATCCTCTTAGGAAGTTTTCCTGTCCCTCCTGTCTTCATATTGATAAATCTACTGTTCATAGAAGAGGTTATCTGTTCTTACAGAACAACATGGAAGAAAAGCTTTTTTCTGCACTTTACAGAAAGCAAAAGTTAAGCCCTTTCATTTTCTTCCACACACTGAGGAACACTAGTCATGCAAAGCCATCAGGAATTCCCTGGGGATTTGACAACTTTAGAGCCTTCTTAATGATGCTGCACATGCTCATCTGAATAGGCCCTTCATTAGCATCTCAGGCTGCAAGTTTCTACATGGACAATTCATGTCTCAGTAGTGAACGGAGATGTTGTGGTTGCTCAGCATACCTGATGACATAGATAAGAATGCAGACAATTTACTCATGAAAGTTGATTGGTTTGGGATATTAAAGAAAAAAAAAAGTTTCCAGAAAGAAGTGTATCATGAGAGTATGAGAGAACTATGGAACTTTCTAAAAGGCTTTATCATCCTCTTTTTTTTTTTTGTCATTTCCCCAAGCTAATACCCTGTGCACCTCTGGAGCAATTCCACAGGACTGAAGGGGAGAACTATGGAATATATTCACTCCCAATATTGACTTTATATTTTGGAAAAAATAATACTGTGAGGAAGTAATGGCCTACAGTGAATGAGAGACAGGTACTTCTCTAAAACAACTGTTTCATGACAATTTGTTCAAAATTGTTACTTCAAAGAATCTCTTTGAGATGTAAATAAATCTCTTTGTGCTTTCAATTTTGAGACTACAGTCTGAATTATATTTGCAAGTCAATCTACATAGTTTTCACAGAATAGCCAAGTAGTGGACTTGAGTTTGCACTTCTTCATACGTTGCGTAGACTGCTAGAGCTTGATTCAGTGGTCTAAACGCAAGCACCTAGTGCCACTTGAGATAGCCACAGTAGTGTCCTTCCTGTCCTCCTGCATGGTCTGCCAGCTCAGATTGAGATGGGATGTCCATAGGTCCTGTATCTTCCAGCCCCATGAAGATACCTCGGATCAAAAGGCACTGTGCCTTATATTTAGGCCATTGGGTCAGATTCCTTGGTTTAGAAAAAGAAGGTAAATAACAAAAATGTCAGATCTTTTTATTTCATCTGCTAGTTGCAATTTAAATGTATATAGCCACATAGGGAAAGAGGGTAGAGAAGAAATGTGTTCAGAATATGTATTGTTTGGGTTTTGTTGTGCTTTTTTTTTTTTTTAAAGCAGTATTATGCACCCTGCTTACCATACAATAAAGTGCCAATAACAAGAGAAATCATGGTGCCAATAGGGTATCATTAAACTAGAAGACTACTTCTGCTGCTACTAAAGTGAGTGTCAAGGCCACCTGCTTTCAGTTTCTGATTGTTTTAATCCTTCTAGAACACGCCAGAGTAGTGCTCCCTGAGTATAAAACATTTGCTTCATTTCAGCCTAAAGGTGAGGTTGAAACCATTTGTTTTTAAACCTCATGCTGTCATCTATAATTAATGGTATGACCCTGACTACAGAGCTTGAAAGGAGTATATACATTTTCAGCTGCAGTTCTGGTTTTTTGTTTGGCAACTATCCAGTTCCTTAAGCTTTTATCTTTGAAGACAAAAGGTTATTTCTAGAGATTGAGTGCTTGGTTTATTTTCAGTATTTTTATTGTTTTCATCTGCTAGGATCAGCAGTGAACGGACTTTTGCTATTTTAAGCCATTCGTTAAGCCAACTCTCCCAAATCAGAATAGGGAGATTCACTTCCCTTCAACAAGAATATATGCCGGCAGCTCTTCTGCCATCTTACAATTTTTCTGTTAAATAGTTGGCCTAGGAAAGCATTGCCATTTTGCCAGAAATGCAGAGGGCCGTTTCTTTCATGGTAGATGTACCAGCACACCAAAACAATAGCCTTGTCACTCCGAAAGTCACAGATCTAAAGGAAATTACGGCCTTGCCGCGTACGGTAAATATGAGCTGTGCAATTAAAGTAACACTTGGTGGTTGGAAGGAATTACACTGCAATTAGATTATTGTAATATGTGTTTGAACATGCTGAACAGAGTTGGAAATAAAGCACATGGGTTAAGGGCCTATGCTCTTGGAAGCCACTGGAAGTTTTGCTACCCATTTCCCTGGATGATCGAACTGATCCTGACTTTACAAGTCTTACCTACCAGTATGAGCTTGTCCACAAAATATTTCACTTATTTCTCAACATCAACATTCTCACAAGTGGGACAGGGCTCCTCATTATACCCAGATCATAAGCTGTTAGCACGATAAATTATTTTTCATGTATGGCTCATTCTTCTCCCTCCATAAACCTAGATGTCACAGAGCCCTGGACAACGTGTTGCTGTTCTAGTAGACCAGTGACTTAGAAGAGCAGGAACAGCACACACAGTCTGGATCACGTTGCCCCAGACACACTCCTTTCCTGCAGCCCCAAAATAATGGCACCACGGGCTACAGCTGTTTGGGAAACAAGACAAAAGTTTTAGGTAAATAGAATTTGTATCATTCATTTTCATCTAGAAATCTCCATTAAAATTTTGCGGTACAAGTCATCATTTTCTAAGGATTATAAATTTACTTAGGACACAAGGAAGGAACTTGCTTTACCACAAGGAAGAACATACAGGAGATGTGTGCAACACCCTAGAATAGTAATTCCTGACAAAATGTGAGCCTTAGTGAAAGATCCGCTTGGTTTTAGACTTACCTTGCATCTTGCATGAGATTAGTCAGATTGGAGAGAGGAAGAAACAGTTCTTGGTTTGGTTTTGTTGTTTTGGTTTTTTTATCCCTGCACATGCCAATCCCTGTATTTGTACAGAAAGTCACACAGATCACAGCAATACAGCAGAAACACTTTTACAGGCCCCTTGATTTGCCATGTTGGATTTTCTGCTTCCAAACCAGCAATTTCTCTTTTCCTTCTAGAAACAGAAAGCAATGGACCAACTGTTTTGCTCCATAAAGAAGCAGAAAGTGATCACTGTCCTGTCATCACCAACCAGTAAGGAAGGTCTTGTTCCTATTACAAGAAAAATTCAGTTGAGAACCATGAGCTTTCACAGCTGTATCCCAGGAGATATATGACACTAGTGTAAACTTTTTAATGCATTTCATGAGGGAGGAAAAGCTAAGCCCTCGTTTATTAAAATAAAGATACAGTGAGGGTGATTGTAAATGTCATGCTTGGGTCTTTTCAAATGCTCTTAATTTGACAGAAATAAATTAATGTAATTCTCTAATTTTCATGTAGCCCAAGGGCCTTTCAACTCTCAACAAAGCTTGAAAAAATATACCAAAAAATTGCTATTATTATCTCATTTGCCCTAGGGAAAAGAAATTAAAGGGGAGGTAATTAGTTATTATACATATGTGCATGTAATTAGATATTTAGCGTGATATGTAAACTCTGTCTGCTAATTCTATTGGAAAACAAAACAGTGCTCAAAAGATGAGCATGCAAGGCCAGAAGTGACACACATTTTCTTTCTCACTTAGAGATCAAAGTTTTGATGTGTTTGAAGGTAAAGACTCCTAGTGTTTTATGCAAAAAATACCCCAAAACATCACTAAATATAACCTACTCATGGTTTCTCGGGTTTATTAGGTATTTGCTCATTGAAGCACAGTCTTCTTATGACTAGTAAGACAATAAGATAGGAAAGAAATAAAATGTTTTGTCCTATGAAACAGAAAACAAATTAAGTGGAATGTATTTTGCCTCTCTTACATGGAAAAAGCATTCTACTTGGAACACCAACACCTACATAGTGAAGGTCAAGCATGAAGCATGAGCCAAATAATAGCATTGTTCAGTTACTTATAAAGTCATTTAAACCCAAAAGTTCAGATAGGGCTGTTTTCAGTTATCCTCTGGGGACAGAAACATCATGTAAGGTTAAAATTCTTATCTAAATGAAAAGATAGAAAGAAAATAAAATGTGCTACCAACACCCCTTTTGTATTTCAAAACACCAGGATTTAGATGTCTGTTCATTAAATTGCTGTCACACATTCATTTCTAAGTGTTCTTACAACATATTCATTATTTGTACTTGCAGAAAGCAGACTTAGTGACTTCCCTGGTGTTTACAAATTGTTTTAGAGGGGAACATCTAGTCAACGAAACTAATGTATCTTAACAATTATTTGGTAGTAAACTTTGCAAATAAAATGCTTAGTTTCACCTCAGTAAAACATGCCCAACTTTGTAAGAAAGCATCATCTACTAGACCCACTCTCAAACCAGGGCATGATTTGGAGATCAAGTCTTCAGGTTGACTTTTCTCTCCTCTTCAGTGCATTGGATTTGACAGCTGCTGGTATACATTGAATCCTTTTTAAAAACAGAAAGAAGAGTAATGCACAGTGTTATGGAAACAGAGGCCCTGTCTGCCTTTCCAATGACTGATGCTTCTTCTTTCTAAGTCAATAGGAACATTTCACAGGTTTAAACAACACAGATTCAAGCTCACGGTCATCTTCTTCAGAATATCCCTAACTTGCTCATGCTCTTAGGATTTTCTCCTTCTCTCTCTACAGATGATATGAAGGAGGGACAAATTGGCAAGAGAGATGTCTGTGCATGAACTTGAAGGGGTATGTTAAGAGAAGGAACGGAACGAAGACAAAAAAGATGACAGAGGAGGGATGGAGAAACAAAGACAAAAATAGCATACATTTAAAGTCATATGTGTGATTTTCATTTGGCTAATTGTACATTGGCTTATTCCTGTCAACTAAATCAGCAATTAGCAGAATAGATATTGTTCCTTCTAAAAAAAATTTAAATCCTTTTGAAATTGTTTCTGACACACCCTAGCTGGATTTCTTCTTTTTTCCCTAATCAGGCTGAAAGTGATGGGGGACGAGGTTTAGGTAAGCAGAATGTAATTACCACACTAGATTAATTTTCTCATAGATTGAGTCTTTTCTCAACAGAATGAAATATAGTCATGATATCTCATCACATCACAGTCTCTATCCATATCACAATGAATAATCTCATTACACTCTGTACCCAATTTCCTTTCATGACAGATCCTCCGCTTGTGCTGGTTGGTATAATTCTGTTGAAGGATCAGACCTATGTCTATATTAGATTTGTAAATGTCTTATAGAAGAACTAGCTATAGATTTATAGCATCTTGAAATAGGTATTATAAATTTAAAACATTAAAAAATGTATCACATTTAATTGTAATCTTACATATATCACAGCACTGTAATTTTGGTGACTCCATGTAAAACATTTTTTATTAACACCAATCCAAATTAAAAGAAAATCAGACCCAAAAAATACCAGCACTGGAGAGATGTGGGACTTCAGGTGTATTAGTCATTTTTCTGCCATGCTCAAACTTTTTTTGAGCACATAGCATGTAGTACTACCCTTAAATGTGGGGATCTCAGTGGACTTTATGAAGACTAATGGATGATACTTCACAAGAAGCCTATCGAGTAAGGATTACTGCTTCTGTTATTTGTCATCTATTGAAGGTTACAATGGATTTGGGGTTATTGATTGATGTGATATATTGCTTTTTCGCTTGAGCTAAGAAATGGAATGGACTTCTTTGTTGCCAGTAGATGTGGTTTAAGGAGCAGTAAAAAGGCATTCTGTATTTTCACGTTTCTGTTTTCTATATATAAACAACAAACACTGGTGGTGTGCTCCCTTACTACGTATGTGAGGATACCACACATGAATAGGTGAGAAGCAACTCCAAAGAAATACAACCTGGAAATTTACTTTAATTTCTTTATTTTCGGCCCAACTTCAACTCTCCGTACCTATAACATCTGCATTCTTCCCTTAATTTTTCTCTTAGCTCCCACACAGTATCCACAGCATCTAAAGATGCCTCAGCAGCAGCACAAGGCTGTGACCACTCTCTGGCTACCAACACTCACATAGGGATCACAGTGCTTGTCAGCCTGAAGACATGAAGACAGAGTCACTTGCTAACCACACTCGTCTATGGATTATGTACTGGTTTGCCAATGAGGCATTAAGCTTAGTAACATGTGTGTAGTAAATGGACAGTGAGAGAAGTGAAGGACCAAAGCTTGTGCTAACACTAGTTGTGGAAACATCATCTGTCAGCTGCGAGGACAATGTCTGGTTTCCCCTTAAGCATGATAAATTCAGCTTGCCTGGTGCACACGTCAAAGACAGCAGCTTCTGAAAATCCAGCGCTATTTCCTTCGCAGCTCTTTACTATAAATAGATTCACCATGACATAAAAAGCTACTGCTTCAGCAAGGGAAGAGATGATAAGTCATTTCAGCTTGTATCATTGATACCGCACAAGTAGTAACTCAGCCTTCTGCTCAGAGCCATGTTAAGGCATCAGCTAACACACAAGCCCACCCACTGTGGCTGATGATGCAGCACGTGCTTGGTATGATGAGACTCCACGTGGCAGTTCCTTGCAATGGAGAATCACTCCTCATATATGCATGGAGTTTGTGAAAACCTAGCACTCTATGTGTTTGCAAATGCAGAACTGTTACAGAAATAAGCAGGAGATTTCTCAATGTGCAGGATCAAGATTATTTTTAAACTCTGTGATGAGTTGACTACAGTGAGCAGCGAAGCCACACACACCCGCTCTTTCACTCATCCTCTTCCCCAGTGGGATGGGAATAAAGGAAAGAAATTTTGTGGGCCAAGACAAAGAAAGAAGTGATAGAAAAAGGGGGAAAAATAACTCATGCAAAGGCAATAACTGTCTTCCCCTTCCCTGATCAATGCTCAGCCAGGGTCTGAGTAATGGCTACCTCCCACACCAAACACCCTCCCCTCCCCAGTTTTTATTGCTGAGCATGAGATTGTATAGCATGGAGTATCACTTTGGTCAATTCCAGTCAGCTTCCCTGGCTCTGTTCCCTCACAATTTGTGTGTGTCTCTAGCCAACCTGGCTGTGGGGGCAGAGTGGGAAAAAGTCCTGATGCTGTGCAAGTACTGCTCAGCAACAGCTAAAATGCTGGTGTGTTATCCATACTTTTTAGTCACACACAGCATTGTACAGGCTGCTGTGAGGAAAGCTAATTCCATCCCAGCCAGACCCAGTACACTTTGCTATTAAAAATAAAAAAATAATAATGTGTGCAATAAATTACTAATTACAAAGGAAGACGATAACCTGGATCGTGTTTCTTTGCCCTTGCCCAAATAGGAGGTCAACCAACTAGTCACCACCTGCACTAGGTCTCAAAGTATTATTTTTTCTGTAATAATGATGCCCACCTAGACTATTGATCCTCTCTTAATTTTTCACTGCGCATCTCTCCACACCTTGAACTTTTGTTCCCTTTTGAGTAACAACCTGAAAAGCTCTCCATCCTTGGTTTGGTGGAGATCTCAGTCCCACTATTAGTGAAGATGCTGGAATAAACTGAATGAGAAGAACTGACAATAAGCTAAACCCCATTTCCTTCACTAGAATCATTCCCACCGTGATATATGGCTGTTAATCAGACATGATTCTGGCTCAACATCAATAGCACTTCTGGAATTTTAAACTTTAGGAAATTATTCACGACTCATCAGGAAGTTGTCTCTGATTGTGGAAAACAGAAATATCAAATTTTATACCTGATTACCAAACATTACAAATCACTCTATATGTGGTGCTGGAGTTAAACATTTTTGTACAATAACTTATTTTCTTTAAGTCTTATTCAAATACTACTTTTTAATTGATTACATGAGTGTACACTAATGTTTAGGAAAGAAATTAATTATTTTAAACTAATGTATTCCTTTATAGGACACTTCTATTTTCAGTTTGGAGGCAAGTCCATTTGGAGTGATTTCTTATTTCCAGATCTATTTATACTATGTACATGTATCTGCTCAGTAAGAAGTAGTAACTTTTTTCTTTAAAAAAAAAAGAAAAAAATGTATTATTTCTCATAACAAATACATGTTTTATAAATTCAACAGTCACTGAATCCACAAAAAAGACTTAGCATTTCAAAACATCACGGCAAGAGTGTTGCATTTGCAAGGAGGTAAAAAAAAACCCACAAGTATGACATGAGGGAGGTGTGAGTGCAGCTTCAGACCTGGATCTGATAATAAGAGTTGTGGAGCTGTAGATCTGAAATTTTGCCTCCTTTAACATGCTTTTTTTCCTGATGGAGATTCAACACATGCACTGACTGGAAACAAATGATGCATGTTAAATCTTTAATGGTGGTCTACTGAGAGACAAATAACTTTAGAAAAGGAAGCTCTTTCCTCAAAGTGTTGAAATGAGGATATCTAAGAGATCCACTGAGCTAGACAAAAACTAAGGCAAAGTTCAAAACTGGGTAGGAAAGAAAAAGTAATGGATAGATTTCTGTAAGAAAAACAACTGGATTTATTTGAAGTACCATTTAGGGTCAGATAAGCCAAGTTAGTCTACAAGGAATTCACAGGCAGACAAAGCTTTTTGGTAGAGTGTCATGGGACAAAGCCCTGGAGGGAAGAGAGGCCCAAGACAGCTGGATAGCATTCAAGGGTCACCTCCTCCAAGCTTAGGAGTGATGTATCCCAACAAAGTAAAAGTAAGGTAAAAATGCCAAGAGGCTTGCATGGATGAACGAGGAGCTCTTGGGCAAACTCAAATGCAAAAAGGAAGCCTACAGAGGATGGAAGCCAGGACAAGTATCCTGGGAGGAATACAGAGAAACTGTCCAAGGAGCCATGGACCAGGTTAGGAAAGCTAAAGCCCTCATAGAATTTTATCTGCTGAGGGACATCAAGGACAACAAGAAAAGTTTCTGTATCACTGATAAAAGGAAGATGAGGAAAAATATGGGCACCCTCCGTGAAATAGGAGACTTACTTACCTGGGAAATGGAAAAGGCTGCAGTACTCAAGTAATTTTTTGCCTCGGTCTTCACCACCAAGGCTTTAGTCACACTGCCCAGGGCACAGAAGACAAAGGTAGGGACTGTAAGAATGAAGAAGTGCCCACTGTAGGAGATCAAGTTCAAGAACATCTAAGAAACCTGAAGTTACACAAGTCCATAGGACTTGATGAGGTGCATCCACAGGTCCTGAGGGAACTGGTGGATGAAATAGCTAAGCCACTCTCTATGACATTTGAGAAGTCGTCATAGCCAGATGAACTTCCCATAGACTGGAAAAGGGGAAACATAACCCCCAGTTTTAAAAAAGGAGAAAGGGAAGACCCATGGAACTACAGCCCGGTCAGTCTCACCTCTGTGCGTGGCAAGATCATGGAGCAGATCCTTCTGGAAACTAAGCTCAGGAACATGGAAAGTAAGGAGGTGATTGGTGACAGCCAACATGGCTTCACTAAGGACAAATTGTGCCTGACAAATGGCCTTCTATGATGGAGGTACAGAGCTGGTGGATAAGGGAAGAGTGACAGATGTCACCTACCTGTAGGTGTGCAGAGTGTTTGACACTGTCCTACACAACATCCTTGTCTCTAAATCGGAGAGACACAGATTTTATGAATGAGCATAAGGAATTGGCAGACGTTCTCACTCCTAGTCTACAGCAAAACCAACATGATCAGCAGATTGAGGAAGGTGATTCTGCTCTTCTCTGCTCTCATAAGACCCCCATCTGCAGTACTGCATCCAGCTCTAGGGTCCCCAAACCAAGAAAGACATGGAGCTGTTGGAGTGAGTCCAGAGGAGGGCCACAAAGATGATCAGAGGGCTGGAGCACCTCTCCTGTGAGGACAGGCTGAGTCAGTTGGGCTTGTTCAGCCTGGAGAAGAGAAGGCTCTGGGGAGACCTTATTGCAGCCTGCCAATACCTGAAAGGGCCTATGGGAAAGCTGGAGAGGAACTGTTTACAAGTGCATTTAGTGATAGGACAAAGGGTTTTAAAACAATAGTTTTAAACTAAAAGAGGATAGGTATAGATTTTCTTGTCTTTTTTTTTTTTTTAATTTTATTTTACTCTGAGGATGGTGAGGCCCTGGCACAGGCTGCCTGCAGAATTTGTGGTTGCCCCCAACCTGAATCTGTTCAAGGCCAGGTTGGATGGGGCTTTGGGCAACCTGGTCTAGTGAAGGGTGTCCCTGCCCATGGCAGGGGGGTTGGAACTAGATGGTCTTTGAGATCCCTTCCAACCCAAAACAGTCTGTGACTCTATGAAATAAAATGAAGGGGTGCAAACATGGTCATCTTTTCATGGAAATATCTTTACAGGAGAGACACAAAAGCTGAGTGATGAGAACATGTGTGCTTAAAACACTTCTGAGAGCAGCACTATTTGAACTGTCTGTCTGACACGGGTGATTACCTGGGGACAATACTTAGCTTCTGATGGCTTCATTGGAGATTTTAAAGTACCTCCCAGTTTGGGGAACAAAACTTGCCATCTCAGGAACATGCAAGACGGGGAATCCAATGAAGGTACTGCTTCTTTGAGCTGAATGCAATTTGGTAAGTGTATCATAAAAATGCCATCTGCCTCAGGTCCTAGAGGCAACACAGGAAGGAGAATGCTTAATGTGGCAATCTGTCTATGGCTCGAGTGTCAGGCAGGTTTATAAACCTTTGTAGAGCCCCCCTCATACACACAGAAACCACTGAGAATATCTTCTCAGAGAATTCCTTTTTAATTCAGACAGAAAAATTCGATTTAAAAAAATCCTCTAAATTTAATTCAAAAAATCCTGAGTTCAAACACGATGGCATGACATATGCACCAATATGTTGCTATCCTATTTCATACTCTCAGCTTGTACATCAAAACAAGACATTTTAGCCAGGCCAGACCCACTGAGAAATTAAAATTACTTCATTTACTTCCGTTATGAAATGTAAAAAGTGGCCCATTTTCCAGGAGCACTTCCAAGCATCATGTACCTCTCTAATGCAATCAGAATCCTTCAGATACACAGCACTCCCTAAACTTTGGAACCTGATGGTAGTAAAATAACATTGACAGAGTTAATTGCATTTCCATTCTGTGACTTCCTATTAGCCTTTGATCAATGCTTTGGATGTGAACAAGAAACACAGTTTAAAACTTTGACCATATGACAGGTTTTCATTAACATCTCCATGCAGGAGTTTGGGACATAATGCTACCAGCTCCTTAACTGGATAGTCTAGCCCAGCTCCCCACCATGTCAAACAATTTTATTTGTACTAATCCAAAGTTGCATTTTCCAGGAGGAGAGAAGTAAGGTGCCTGTGGTCCCCCATGAACATTGTCTCCTGTTACACACATGCTCTAAAATCACTTCATTTGTTTGCTAGTCAGGCTTCTCTCCTTCAGAACAGGTTTGGATTACCTTGGGACCAAAGCTGTGTCTACCTTTAGCCTCTCATTGACTTTCAGAATGAACAGCATGAATTGTTTTTCTATTGTTGTAGGCATTCCTGGTGTACACAAGAAATAAGTAGGGGAAAAAAGCCAGCACTTTATAATCAGAAAAAATTGCTTCTGCTTGTTGCTGGCAATGTCTGGACTTTCTAGATTAAAGATTTCCTGAATATGGTGACTTGCCTTCTCTCTCCCATCTTCTGGTGATATTTGCAAGTCAAGTTTGATGCATGGTAAGATATAAGCATTGAAAATCTGACTTCTCCACAATATTAGTTTGTCTTTAGATAAATAGGAAATTAAATTTCATGGAGCTGTCAAGCTGGTAAATTTTACCAATAAGATAACTGAATGTTTCTGGAATCCACTTAAGTTTGAATATGATTGATTAACTCTTTTTCTGAGCCCTTCTGTTTGCCATTTCCTTAATTTTGTGGGAAGACAATCAGTGAAGATTTTCAAAAGGAGATGAAAAAGTGCTGCTCTTGCAGTTCTATTAACCCTTTCTGTATATTCCCTCAAAACGGGTGCCCTTTGTGAAATCACCAGAGGTTTCAGGACCCCAGAGCGCAGGAGGGAAGGTACGTGATTTATGGCAGTCTAGAGAATGCATGTCTGTGGGATTTTGCATGTTAGTTAATGTCATTTTCCCAACTTCTAACTCAAATGTTCTTTTTTACAACATGAGGAATCAGAGGACTGCCAAGCAGCAGTAGCAGAAGACTTCTAAAAGGTTATGTTCTCAAAGGCAAGAGGCAATGTCAGGGACCAGGCTCCAGCATAATTCGTTGTATCAAGAACTCCAGTGGCAATGGCAATAGAAAGCAATGAGGGTTGGGGCAAGGAAATGATTGTTTGAAAGCAGAAGCTGGCTTCTAGATTGTCATCAACACCCTCAGAAAAGCAAGTATGACATTCCAGGAGAGAGTGTTTATTAGTGTTTCCTGTGCCCAGACAAGATGTCTTATGACAGCGATTGTTGTTTAAATGTATGTTTATTTCTACTGCATTAACACAAGCCTTTACAAGTCAATAGAGACTGGTTTCTTCTCCACAGTTCCAGGTTTTACTGCTGTTATGATTTAATTTGTACAATGGAGCTACAGGCTAACAAATGGTGCTTTGGAGATGTGGTTGAGTTCTGAAAATCCCACAAAAAGGTCTTGAATTGCAGACCTTTTGCAAGGCTAAAAGTGATCTTTGTGCTTTATTATGGGTGAGGATCCATGCTTGAATCATTTGAGTAAGATTCTTACATGACCAAGTAGTCAAACTCTCCTATTGACTATTATGACCATATAGTATAAATATAAACAATTCAGCTTTGGAATCCCTCTGGAAAGAACTTTTTTTTTTTTTTTTTAAGGACATGGTTTCATCAAAGTTTCCACAATCTGTAAGAAATCTAGACTGGGGCCACTTAGAGAAGACTGATGTGCTTTGGGGTGGAATTCTCTGAAGAGGTTAATTCCCATGATATTTTATTGTAAGATTCAAAGTAAATTACATTTTTTTTCTGAAGTCCCATGGGGAACTGCAGGAATGCATAAGTATCTCACCTTTCACACTAAATACGAGACTTCCTAAAAATCATGTTTACAGAACAATTGCAAAACTGGAACTGTGTTACATCTAAGGACTTACAAAACCAGAAGGAAATGCAAAGAATAAGGCATTCATTTGTTTAAATCTGAAGATATTTAATCCTCCCTATTCCTTTTGCAAGAGTGACTCATGATTTTTAACTGACATGATTAGTAACACTTATTTTCAAAACCAGTTTTGAATATCAGAAGTTACTAAGGAACTGCATATTCACTCTCAACTGGGTTTTTTTGTTTCTGGGTTACCTTGGCAAAATTCCTCATTTTGCTATTACTTTACATGGTAGATTTGTGTCTAGATTTTCAGGACTTGTCTGAAAACCCTGAAGTCTCTAGGACGCTCCTGTGCCATTCTGTGGCTTTATTTGCTTTTAACCCCTCGATCATGCATCCAAGTTACCTGTGGGAAGAGTCACAGATCAAAGGGTCATTGTACTCTGAGAAAGCTGACACCCTTTGATCACTTGAGAGTTGTTTCTCTCAGACAGGCTGGCAGTACTCCCCCTCTCCTACACTGCCCCTCACACACATGCAGTTTATTCCAAGCAGATGTTAGCTTGTGCATCTGCCACTTTCCTCCTCAAATGACTTGCAGAACCACATCTGCTCAGTGTGAGCTAGCCATCTCTGAGGCTCTCTGCCTGTCCATTTCTTCCTACAGTGTGTTTTCGTCCTTGTCCTCTTCCTATATCCCACACATGCCTCTGCCTCTTCCAGTCGCTTCCCTTCTTCATCCTCCTGTTTTCTTTATCTGTTCTGAGCTGCCATCTTTTTTTTCCACTCCCTATTTCCTCTCACTTTTAAAAATGCTGAGCAAGAAGGCGGCTTAACATTTGATAACTGCAGATAAGGATGGGGAGATTAAATGATTTGCTCAAGGCCACACAGAAATCCTGTGGCAGAAAGGTGAATTGATTTTAGGTCTCTATGACTCAACAGACTCATAAAAGAAGTCTTACTCGAAGAATACATTTAAAACAACAAATCAAAGTTTGAGTCCAAATGAAAACAGCTCCAATTACAGGGCTGCTTTTATCTGCTAGTTTCATCTTAGCACTGTTAGGCACACTGTTGGGCTGTGTCTAGACTTACGAGGAGGGGCAGGCCTCAGTGCCTGTCTGACTCATACGCCTGGCTTTTCTTCCCTTCAGTGTCACTTACAACATGGCTGAGGCACACACCCAGGCCCACAGGCTGAGGGTGTTATGTAGATGTAATCGTATAGGGTGAGTGTCAAAGCTCAAGATGTCTAAGAACTGTCTCTGAAGGGTACAAAGTTCTCAAGGACTTGGTCTGTGTCAATCTACCAAACCAAAATGTTTTGGGTTTTTTTTTTTTTTAAATAAAACATTTTTTTGAAATTTAATAGCTCATTTGTGTTAAGACAAACCACCAGTTTACTCGAGGTTTCATTGGTATGGCTTTTAGGTTGAGTGTAGGTGTTTGCTTATATCAAATTTCTTAACGTAGTGATAAACAAAGCTGTTTACTTATCCCCTTCAAAACAGAGTCTAATTTTGCTTTCTGCTATACTCCAAGCCATAATGTCATTATCCTTGGCACAGAACTACTAGAAAATTTTGTCAGCTTGTCCACAAAAATTAGCTCTGCAATACCATTGAATTCTAGGGGCTAAGCCAGTGCTTTGGCCTGAAACAGGGTATGACTGTTCTTGCAGCCACCAGAGGAAGTTCTCTTAGAAAAACAACAACAACAACACAAGTTTATGATTCACTTTCAGACTTTGTTCACCTAAATGACTTGTTTGTGCACTATGGAAGGAAAACAAGAGATTCCAGAAACTCGCACACACAGCACGTCCTTGTTTATACCTTTTAACTATATAATAAATGCACACATAAATATGCAAGGGAAGGGTCAGGCAATATTTCAGTAAGACTTTTCAAGTTAACTGTCTTCTGTGCTGAAGAAGCACAGTCTACTATAAATGAAGGTTTAGTAGCTGAATTTAATATTAAACCATGTAACAGAGAGAAAGTGTTGTGGGGTTTTTTTGAGTTTTGTTTTTATTTTTAAATCCTGAAACCTGATCTGAACTGATAGCACGACTGCAACGTTGAGTTGGTTCATGGAAAAGTATAAGGAGGTCCAGGAATGCAAGACACTATTTTTCTCCTCAGAAGTTTCTAGTTTAAGGAGCCTGTATGATTTACCAAAATTTCAAAAGGATTTTAAACGTGTGTTTATCTCAAATTTCCTCTCTACTATATATGGAAAAACTCAGGTTTGCACCAAGGCATCCTGTAAATCTGTATACCCTTCTTTAATTCAGAATAATCCTTTGTTGTATTCTTCCTTGCTCTGCCGTGTCTCTGAGTCTGTGTTCTCTTCCCTGTCATACAACATTTTAATGAGCAATATCCATTCATTCAAAGAGACTGGGTACAGAAAAAGATAAGTGAGGATGTACAGAAGACTGAAATTCTGACTAGGAAATCAGAGAGGTTCATCAGAGATGTTCAACCCTGCTAAACTGGAAATTTCTTAAAATAATCCAGTGAAGTTGCAGGAATCTTGATTGGAAAAAAAAATTTTTAAAAAAATATATATGTATATTTCTCATGGCAAAGATTCAGGTAGAGATGGGTAAACTTCACAAAGTTACTGTTTATGTTATGATAACATCCAGAAATTCCAAATCACAAAAGGGATTGTTTCCCATCCTTAAAGACTGGAAATCTGAAGTGAAGTAAATTCATGTAACATCAAGATCTCGTGAGGGACTTTTACAGAAATAAAATATGAGTAAAAAACATATGACTGAGGACCAGCAAAAAGGAATACTAGAGGTATAAATATACAATCTTTACAGAAGCCTTTATCAAAAGTTGAGCACACAACAAGCAGCAGGAAATATAGGAACACCTCACTCCATTAATGATACAAATAGCAGCTGATTTCGTCCTTATCCAAAGAAAAGGGGAGACAAGTAATAAAATTACTTAATTTAAATTTTAATTAAGGGATAGGAGTGGAGACTGGAACAGAGCAATAACAAGTTACCAAATAGACTGGATACATTCATGTTGACAGAGACTGAAGAACTTCACCCAAAAATGCTGACAAAACCAGGCAAAGTGATCTCTGAACTGTTAGCAAGTCCTTAAGAATTCACAGGGACCAGAAAACACTCCAAAGAAATGAAGAAAGCAAGCAGAGAATGAACTGCTGAGGAAAAGTTAAAGGAATTTAGAGGAAAATGGGTCAAAATGCTTTAATACTTCAGAAATATCAGAACATAGTAAATTTATTTTTAGGGATTGAAAAATAATCAAGTGACAATCCAATACTAATTTGTCAGTATAAACTGCAACACACTAGCCTAATTTTCTTCTTTACCAGGACAATTGGCCTATTGGATAAGGAATTAATTCAGAATTAATTAGAGAAGACATTATATGTAATTCATCTTGTCTTTAATTTCGAACTGCCCTACATGAAGAAAACTGGGAAATAGGGCTTTGATTAAACTCATGTTATAGGATTGGTGTACAGTGCTAGGGAAAAAACAGGCTTTCAGGTAGTTACAAATTGCTTCCTAGTCAAACGATTGTCTGGAGGACATTGAAGAAGTGCCCTCCTCTACATGTTCTGAGCCTAGTTACATTTGGTATTTTAATGTACTGCTTTGGGCAGGTGCCCAAGTTTCTTCTGTTATCATTTTTACTGTCTAGTAAAACAATTCTAATGTATATGCTGTCTCACCAAAAAAAAAAAGGAAAAAATAAAAAAAAAGCTCTCAAGAACAAGACCTTGACCAGTTAGGCACAGAAGATCTTCTTCCAGATACTTTCAAAGGCAGATATTTTTCAACATTGGCCCATGGAAATATATGCACTTGTTTTAGAAGGACTACTTTACGTTTAAATCAGGAAATCTGGATTCAATCCACTGATAATGAAATTGAGTAAGGTTCTAGATTTCTTAGATGTTTTCAAAAGTGAGAGTTACAAAGCAGTTGGAGGATTAGAAGTCAAATGATCTAAATTAATTACACAATTTACTTCAAATCACTACGTGAAATTCAATAAATACAAGTCTACAGATTATTCTGAGGAAACATAACTCCATTCTACAAATAAAAAAGAAATATGTTTAATTGCCATACTGAAAAAAGAAAAAAAAAGTGTTTCATAAATCAAATTTATGACTCTTGCAAAAAAGAAAGCTCTTATTCTGATTTTAATGACTAGTTATACAAACATTCAGGGAGTGTTTGGGTATTTGCTGCACCAAATGGAGAGGCTAAAAGACTTGTTGAGATTATTTTGACTTCTGTACGCCTTTGATACAATAAATACACTGGGAGAAATAAAGAGTATGAATTAAAAGCTTTATTATTCACATTTGATAGATAGGAAATCAAGCTATATAAATGGAAAATAACTTACATGTGGCCATGTAGAAAGTCTATGGCAAAGAGCCAGGGACAGGATGCAAATCTGTAAGTCATAGTCTGGAATTTAACCACAAAACCATCTTCTCTTTTGCCTTTGCATTCAATTTAGATATGTAGTCAAACATCTGGATGTTTATCCAAAGCCTATCAAGAGTGATCTTCCCCTCCAGACTGCCTCCCTTTGCACAACAGGCCTGGCCCCCTTTCCTGAGGGAAGAGCTAGCAAGTCCTGTCTCCTCTCCTACCCATAACCTCCTTTTGGGTATTCAGCAAGTAGTCTCGCTGCCCCCTTTTAAATCTGTCAGCTGTGACTGTCTCACAGCTTCCTACATGAAAACAGAGAAATCACTTTGCATTTTGGTCTATTTTAGCCCCAAGGTGCATCCCAGGTTACTTGGGAAGGTCAAGGGGACAACTCAGGGCATTGGCACGGGCGGGCACAGACCCCAGTGTTCAGAACATGCTCTGCTCATGTTACAAGAAGGCTCTGTGAGATCTAAAAATCTGTGTCTGTCAGAAACTTCCTGTTCAGACAAAAGCTAACCCAGTTATGTAAGAAGGTGTTAAATGTACGTGGAAAAATTATGCTTTTCCAAGAAGCCAGGCAGTGATTACATTTGCTAAATGTGCAAGTCATTTTCCAGTAACAAATAAATAATCAAAGACAGCACATTCTGTGAAAAAATAATAATGTTGAACTAAAGGAGGCAATTGCCATTTCAAATCAATAAAATGTAGTTCCTTGTGTTTTCATGTTAAACAAAAACAAAGACTTGCCCAAAGAAAGCAACAGCTAAGCTGTTTGTTTTTATATTCACACAGATCATCAGATCTCTTCCAGAAAGACTTGTGGATAAACAGGTTTGTTTATGAAAAATCGGCTCATTACTGCATCAGTTATATCTATGGCATTTTAGTTTCAGATGAAGTTGCTCTTCAGACATTTGTTCGTTTGAAATTAGGGGGTGAGCAGCCTAATGGATAAAAGCAGGGCCTGAAGGGACGTAATAGCAGTTCTCAAGTAATTCTTTCAAATCATCTTAAAAACCAACCCAACTAAAAAAAAAAAGAAGTCAATAAACATTAAATATGTAAATGCATTTTGTCTTTCTGCTTCCTGTTGTGTTTGACATTATTCCAAATTAAGGTGGTTAATACTGTTTACACAGGGTTCCTGAGAACTGGTGACAACTACCTCTAAATAACACCCTACTTCCCACCTGTTTAAAAAATAAAAAATCAACTTCTTTTCAGGGCACACAATTCCTCTGTAACACCTGTCTTACTCTGCATCATGTTTGTATGAGTGCATAATTTACCTCTTTTGATTAGTTCCTAGGCTGTTGTCTATCTTTGAGAATATCCAGCCCCTATAACTTCCAGGTGAACACTAAACCATATTTTGCATAATGATTCAGTATCTTTATTTCTGTCTTCTCAATAAGGAAGTTGAGTTAATTGGGCAGGAGGGGGGAGACTTGGCAGACAATAGTACACAGCCATCTACACCCAACTGACAACTGTGTTAATAGGCTTTTTAAAAAATGTGTTACACGTCACTGACTTGACACAGAACAGCTGTGTCCAGACAGAGAACACTAAAAAAAATACCACCTGGCAAATGATATATTCTTTATGGATAACAACTAGTCTTTGGAAGACCAGAGATGTCACTTTTTCTGCTTTGTTGAAGATTGATGGCCACCCATTGAATGAGAATGTACTTTTAAATTGGAAAGCATCCTATTCTACTAACGAACACCCTTATTCTCCTGTACGGCATAGGTAGAATTAAAAGGTAGAGGATGTTTTTCAGTTACTGTTTTCTGCATAACCAGCATAGTTTTGGGGGGGATTGTTGAGGTGGGTTTTTTCCCTTAGTGGGGTTCTTTTTACTTCACCTGATAAGCTTAAGTTTCCTTCTTGCAAACGGATTAATACAAATTAGCCTTTCCCCATGGGGCATTTCTCACCAGTTACAGTGACAGGAGGAAATCATCAAAATACTGCTGAAAATGAATGTGAGGTTGGCCTACTAAAACAAGAGGTTTGACGATTTCCATTGAGTGGCTTCTCCTCATGACAGAAGCCCTATAGGTTTTAATTCAGGACAAGTTGCTTTTGTGGACTGCAGTGAACAACCTCGATGGAAAAAGAGGTTAAGCTGAAATCCTGCCTTACGAAACCTGCAGTCATGCGCTGACTGTGAGCAGCAGCTAATCACAACCGAATGTCCTTAGGTTGTGCAGCCTACATAAAATCCTCTGTTCTTATGCATAATAAGGATCCTATTATTACTTCCCCCTCTCCTCTCATATTTCCCTAGGCTGCGGGACCACTATTATTATTTCCCTTTTTGCTATTGTCTTTACAGTTTCTATTGTATTGACTGCCTGGAGTGTCTTTCACCTTCCTTTCCTTCAGCAGGGGCTACAAAGCAGCACAACACTTCATCTTTCTTTTCACTATTCATTTATGATTCTGTGTGTTTCATAGTGAAAACTTTAATTAGAAAGCTCTGTCCTCTTTTTAAATAATAAGGGTGAAAGATAAGCCATTTTCAGTGCACTAGGTCACCCTTTTTTAGAACAGCATGTGTTTGTTTAGTGACACGTCGTAGTCCATTAAGCAGCATGTAAATGTTCTCCCATTTTACTTCTTATTCTCACAAGGGAGCAAGGAAAGGGTACTCAGAAGAATAATTCCTTTTCCTAGAACTCCAAGACTTACCAGTTTCCCTAGAGCTACTATTTTCTCTCAAGAATAAATGTATTACTAGTTACAGGGCCCAGATCCTTAATAACTATAATTAGCAGCTTTTTTCATTAATTTGAAAGTAAAATCTTATTTCTAAATATCCAGCTTGTATAGGACAAGACCAATGCTGAAGTCGCACAAGAGTCATACTATTAACTAGCATAACACTATAATGAGGTCACCAAAGGGCTTGAGAGCAAATTTTTTTAAGCATCCAAATAAAACTCCTGTACCATTTAAGGTTGCAGAAACACCCATTCTTGCATTTATAGTAACTTTGTTTTCCTAGTAAAACAAAGCAATGTGGCCTTCTAATATGGTGCAGTGGATTTTCTGTTCTATGTTAAAAGGAGCTGTTTGTCAGCTTGCTGGTTGAGAGAGCTGTTCTGCAAACTGTGGGGTTTATTTTTTTGTATGTTACACTTGTCAATAATGTAAAACCTTTATAGACTGAGGTTGCCACTGTAGTTCAACTACAAAACAAAAAAAACCCCAACAACAACAAAAAAAACCCTCAATGTAAAAAGAAGAGAAATAAAGTAATTTAAATAGAATACTTGAAAACACTCTGTTTTGATTAAGAAACAAATCACCTTTTGACTATTAAACATAAATACAGCATTCTTACTAGCTTTTCATTTAAAAGAAGAGGAGACTTGGACCGAAACACAGGTATTAAGTTCAAACTTCTGTATGCGGAGATTTTTATTCACATGCGCACGTACTGCAAATGTGCACCCAGGCCACAAAGGCTCCAGCTAGCAAACACAGACTTGTTTTTCAGGGCAATCTGATTGGTTTAGACCCCATAAAGACCACTCCAGGACTGTCTAGGCTTTGTTTATAACTTACACTTCTGCTGGAAAAGTGGTGTGGAAAATGTCATTTTAAATGGGAGAAATGGGCATGCCCATAGATGAAAACTGTCTTTTGCTATAAATTAAGAGCATCTAAAGCAAAACATTACTGTTACCATATGCTGATGAGGTTAACTACAATGACCACCTTTGCTGTGACAGGCATGATCAAGATGTCATTGTACATTAATGAGATTTTTTTTTAAAAAAAAGAAAAAGAGTAAGAATCTCTGTAAAGTATCAGTTTGGGCCTGAAGAAACTAAGGAACAAGAGGATTAGAAAAAATCAAGGAGTATGTTGAAGAGGGATGCTGGTAGCAGAGCAGGGTGAGAACGTTGAATCTTACCTCCGGTGTTCTAATTGAAGGATAAGGAAGAACAGGGAGTATTCATTAAAAATTACTATTAATTTTTCTAATTTTTTTTAGTTATCTTAATCTACAAGTTTACTAAAAGATACATTCACAAATAGGTGTATAAATATATCATTTTTACCATAGTGAGTAGTATTATGCTGGCAAAAAAATAAACATTTGATTGGCCCCTATACTTTGGTGGTAGCAATTTCTTTGTATGGCATCATTGTGTCTGGGATACAGTCATAGAGTCATAGAGTTGGGAAGATACAGAGGAGGCAGATGGCCCAAGGCCAAGATCTGGTTGTGGCTGAGAGTGTGAAAAAGAGAGATGATGACCAGAGACTTTGTGGAAGACTGGATGTGTACACAACCTGTGCAAAAAGATGAGGCTGCTACCATGATCAGATACCTTCTCCCCAATCCTGAGAGCAGCACATTCCCAACAGACATTCCCAACAACAGTGCCTGCCCCCTACTGCTCTTGGTGGTAGCTGACCATGCTACCTGATGGCATGCCATCAGGGCTTGTCCTGACCATGGTTGCTGCATCATAGGATGTTTGGAAAATTCTAGTTTATTAATAATCTGGGATCTGTGATGTCTGTTCCAGTTCACCAATACATGTGCACAACAGTTGAGGTACATCATCTTTCAGCTATAATTATTTCACTTTCAAGACTTAAATAATCATATTCTTATGTGACTCTTGAAGCTCAGCTCACACTACCAAAGGTGCTTTCCAAATGGCATTGCTACGAATGCCTACTACAATTTGCCATGGTTCTGCTTGCTGCTCAATTCTGCTCCCTAGTGAAAGGACTCGATGCAATTTGGGTTGCCTATCAAGCTGTGGGCCACACCTCTGGACCCTGCCATTTCTTTCTCAGCTGTTCTGGAAGGGTAGTTAGCCAGGCGTACTCGGAAGCATAGGCTGTTCTTTCTGTGCAAACAAACCTTCAGGAGTAAACACCGTATCCTTGGCTCATGGTGCTTGTGAGTCACTCTTTGTTGAAGGGTGGTGGTTTCACGTGTGGGATTGTAGCAAGGAAACTGCTTTGTTTCTGATCTGCTTTCATTCCATGCAAAGAATATAACTACCATATTTAGTATTCTCAAAGCTCTGTACAAGCTAATCCTTGCAACATTTCCATGAGGTAGGCAAGTATAATTAACTCTATTTCAAAAGATGTGGCAGCCAGGACATAAAAGGATAAGTCCTCTGCCCAGGTCCTAAAGGTAAGTAAGGATCTGAATCCAAAAGTATCTTATACCAGAAAAATTGGTAATGGACTAGACAAACTGCTTCTTAAACCCCTTCTCGATCACCTGGTTAAAAACAAGTAGGACAATTAAAGTAGCAGGAGTACTGCAGGCTGTGGGTCTGATTCAAGCTCCAAAAGCTTTGTCTGCCCTCACATTAGAGGATGTTTGTGTCTAGAGCACAGAGCACAACACAACTCAGTGTTATGCCTTGCTTTACTTCAATGGTATGATGCTGTTAAAATTTACCAAGGACTTAATGTGGGTAAACTGCATCAAACAGCTTACATTTTTCTCATTCTGACCCTGCAGCAGTTGTCACCCTGGCTCTCACCCACCACCACTGTCCTCCACTTCTTTCCCCAAGTCTCCTATATTCTCCCTCCCTGTTATTCGCTCTACCCTTAAAATCTCTCTCAGTTACTTACCTTTCCCCTTCCTCAAGAAACTCTTCCTTGACATCACCCACCTCCTTTAAGCCACTTAACTGACCTCGGAGGTGCCTCTTCTCCTCACCTTTCCCCTACTTGGGAAACATCCAGCTTCTTCCCTCCGTGAGGCATCACAGACATCTCCCACCCTTACTGCTCAGTCTGCTAGCACCTGACAGTACACAGGCACGCTCTGCCGACCCCAGGGTCTGGGTGGTCCTTCTGCTCATTTGTCTGCCTGCTTGTTGGCATGTCTTTCCACTTTTATTCCTACAGATAGGGTCAGATTGTCCAGGGACAGAAGGGGAAAGGCACTGTTAATTTTGTCTGAAATTGTTGCAAGTGCATGAGAGGCTGTTGGGAAATGCAAAGCAGACTGGACTGCATCCTAAGAAAAAACTGGTGTGGCTTTGGTTTTGCCAGAGACAAGGCAAGTGAGGTCGGCCAAAAGAAAAACTTAGCCATCTTGACCCATTTTTAATTAAAACTGATAATATCTTTCTCTGCAGCATGACTCTGCATATGCATGTCATTCCATTTTAGAACCAGAGGAGATCGTTTTATCCTCACAATTACTTTGTTCAAGTTTGTTTATGTATTTAATGCCAAAGCAGATTAATTTAAATTTACTATTTACCTGCACACTAATCTTGACAAATTGTAACACACAGGCAGCATAAGAGAGCACAGAGCAAAGGTTAAAAGCCATGTTAAGATTGCAGGGAATTACACTGAATGTTTTGGAGTCTTCCCCTTTCATTACAAACTGAAGAACGACCACTCCATTTTTTTTAGAGGACCAAAGCATGTAATATGTGAGAGATCTTTACAAAAAGACGTACACATGCCTGCACATGCATGACTCTGCATCTGCACCTATATCTGTGTATTTGTCAGTGCTTGTGTGTGTATATGCAGGTATATTTAGGTGGAAATTATCCTGTTTCCACAGTCTGTATTGTCAGTCTTGAATAATTCATTCTAGAAATCTCTCCTTCACAAAAAGTGAAGTAATTTATCTTTCAGTAGAGCCTTTTCAGCTTTCTCATTTAATTATGACACTGAAACGTCTCTCTTTGCAGATATAATCCTGGCAAGGAATATCTATTCGCTAGTTCTCAGGCAAACACCCCATGCCTGAATCAACAAACAGGTTTGGAAGGGCTGATTGCTCAGGAGAGGTAGATGTATCCTTTGACAGCTGGCTCACTGGTTTATACCTAGCTGAGTGCATTAGCCACTGAATGACATACCGTATTGCCAAAGCAGCCGTTTGCATTGGCACTAAATTTAATATTTTTGAAACATTGTTAAGAGAAAACAAGATTCTGAATTCTGTCGCGTTTTATAGTATTTCAAGGAAACAGTTCTAATGATCTCAGCTTTTATTCATTCCCATGTTTTCTCTCTCTTCCAGTAATCTCTTAATTAATGGTTTATTTGGCCTAGCTTTGCAAAGCCTTTGCAAATGGAAAACCAAACAGGTTAAAGAAAATACTTCGGAGAAGTTATAATTCAGCAGAAACTAACTTCACTGCTCCATCTGAGAACTGCTTCTCAGGAAAGAAACAAACTGACATTCTAAATCTGAAAAATCCCAGACTTCAGGTATTGATACCTGAAACTAAATTAGTGAGATCTGCTCTAGGAAGACACCTACATGTGGCTATGAAAGGGTCACTGGAAATCTTTTTAAAATATCAGTCAAAAAACAAAACCCCAGCACACAGCTGAGCTGCAGAAACCCTTTCACTGGAATGGTTATAAGCAGCACATTGTGCATTGGGACAGGGGAGGGATGTCCAGACTGCGGGTATCCGTGGCAGCAGAAACAGACAGCACTAGGATACAGAAGATGACACAGACCTCAGGACTGCTGCTGTGTTAAGTGACCTGAATACAACCTACCGGTGCTCCCGTAACCTGAGGAACAACAGCAGCTCCCCTTTGAAGGGACCAGATTGGGAAGAGAGAGAAAGGAAAAAAGGCAGGGGAGATAAAATGTGCAGCAGAGAAAAGCAGAAAGATCAGAGATGAACCAGCCATGAGAGAGTGGAAGGGAGCAGGGAGTAAGAGAGTACATGGCTTTCATTTAAGTAATTAACACTTGGAAAGGTTAAGAAAAAAGTGACCAGCCAAGTTTCAAGGAATTTTAAATCCACTATCAGATTTATGTGATTCAAATAATTCAAAGGTTCTTGCTCTGCTTCCCAGAATGCTCCCTGGTGCTGCAGGCGGATCTGTTTGTAGGGCTGGTTTTTGTTCTCCAGATATCAAATTTGTAGTAAACAGAAAAACCTTTTGCATAGTAAGAGCGCTTTAATTGCAACGTATCAGTAACAGATAAGTACCTACACAGAGATTACCATGCTCAAAACACTGTGGAAGCATTAACTAATTATGTTAAGTATTACTACCTCCATTTTGCACATGAGGACATTGGGCTGAGAGAGGAAATACCACACCCAAGGATGTCAAAGTTCGAAGGGTTCATAAGTCTTTAAACCCCACCACCTTTGTGTTTTACAGATCTGTTTGCTAAAAATACAGAACAATTTGTTTATGAAAGATGAGGATTAATAATTTACCTGGGACTTTAGGCCCTTTGTACCTGGTGTAAGGCAGCATGTGTTGGAAGCGTCTGAACCTTTTACAGAGAACTGACAAAGTTTAAATTGGCAGGCGATGCTTCAGGTCACGCCAGAGCCATGTATGTGACTTCCAATGGTAAACGCATGTACGTGTTGAGGGTACTTACTGAGAGATGTTAAAGATGGAAGGAAATCTTTAGATACAGTGTGTTTGCTGTCCCATATAAGAAGGGTGATTGCATGCTAGGTCACGTAGTGATCTGTCCTGTGTGAGGTTTAGCTGCACCTCTCTTGGGGGTCTGCTTTCTTCTTCTGTCTTTTTCCTAAAATGCATGCAGATACTGAAACCAATATCTATTTCTAGTTATCTGTGTTACAAGTGCACTTGCACCGTGCATCAACTCTATCGAAACAAACTGCTTTATTTCATTACCACAGGCTTTTCTGTCAATAAATTGTAGCTGAGATCAAAAGAACAGGGTTGCCCTCTGTTTTCTAATTCATCTACTTTGTTCAGGCATTTGCTTTCCTCAAGTCTTAAAGGACTTCAATAGGAGAAATGGTTTGTATATTCTTTACTCTTCAAGAGGCAAATATATTCTAGACAAACAAGGACTTTATATGTGTGTATGTATGTGTGTATGTGTGCGTGTATATGTTGTAAAAAATACTCTGGTGACTGTCTATCAAGTGATTCCGAACAGAACAATTTTATTATGGAAAGAAAAAGTCAACCCTTTATCACCTCCTTTTCTAACCCTATTGAAAACCCCCTGATTTCTCCAGATATTTAGCTTCTTCCCTTCAGAAATTCCCCTTTCCTACAACCTGGAATTTGCCTCCTTACCTGAACTCAGTTTCTCCAAATCTGTTTGAAGTCACTCTTAAGTCCTAGGTGCTTTCCTAAACAAATTGCTTTAAATAGACCTTGTTGCATATTGTAGGCTATGTTCCTTGACCTCTAAAAACCAAAGAATAGATACTACAGTCACCTGTTATTGTATTGCATGTGGCATTTTCATTAGGTTCACTCTTTCCCTATCCTCTATGTAATTTTATTTTCATTTGTCTCTGTTTTTCTTTAAGAGTTAGAAACATAGAGATGAACACTGACCTCCTGTACTCTAGCTGTTAGTAAACCAGCACTGGCATGGTGCTGGATCTATTTTTGTGATGAGTCGGATATTATGATGCTGATATTTTATCAGTCATAATCATTCATGCCATTATTTATGCATCACAAAATGCTATTCCAAAGACTGTTGTCAACAACATAGACCTTGGTTGTATACCTTACATAATGAAATTTCTGAAAACAATCTCATATTTAATCTGTAAAGAAGGAGCAGCCAACATGACTACGGAGTCACGACCACCACCTCATGTCTAGTATAAACACTTACATATACACATATTTATACACATGTATATATATAAAAAAATACTCTTGACAGCATATGTTCTCAAAGACCCTGCCCCTGGAATCAAAGGACTACACAGGCATTTCAGCTTTCATTTCTGACACAAAGTTGCAAAGACAGACATGATGACAAAAAAAATATTTCCTGTGAATTTTAGAATCCCCAAATCAATGCAAAATAAAACCAAACAGCATCTCTGAGTCAGTGATGAGCCAGTGTATGAGCCAGTCACATAAGTTAGAGCCCTGACTTAGGACTATGACATGTTTAGGGCCAGATACACAATTTCAGCACTGCTCCTATGACTGAAGTTAGGTGTATGCTTGTTGTAGTTTTGTGTGGCTGAGTTCTGGTGGAAGGGGGGTGGCTGCAGCAGCTAGAAGCTTCTGTTAGGCCCGACAGAGAAAACACCAGCTGCCTCAAGGCCAGAGTCGCTGCTGACCAAGGCCAAGCCCATCAGTAACAGTCACAGTGCCTCTGGGAATCACATTTAGGAGGAAAAAAACCTGCAAGCATCCACTTTTTGCCCCCAGAGATGGGAGTGAGATGTAAGAAAATGTGCAGGCACCCAGGCCAGGGAAGGGGGGGAGGAGGCACCCCAGGTGCCAGAGAGAAGGATGCCCCTGCAGCCTGTGGAGAAACCCATGGTGGAGCGGGTGTCCCCACACAGCCCGTGGGAAAGGCCGAGACCCCACCTGCAGCCCATGGAGAGGCCCCACACTGGAGCAGGTGGAGACATACAGAAGATGCTGTGACTCACGTGGCATCAAGCCCCTGCCAGCACTTGCAGCCCATGGAGAGAGACAGAAACACAGAGATGAGTGAGAGAGACCCATGCCAGAGCAGGTTTGCTGGCAGGAGGCTTGTGACCCTGTGGAGGACCAGGCTGGAGCACTCTGGGCCCGAGAGACTGAGAGACATTCTGTGATTTATGGCTGCACCTCATACAAGTGACCCATGCTGGGGCAACTGTTGAAGAGCTGAAGCCTCATGGGAAAGGACTCTCATTAGAGAAGTTTGTGAAGGACTGTCTCCTGTGGGTGGGACCTCATGTTACAACAGGGGAAGAGTGTGAGGAATGCCCCCTCCCCAACCTCCCTCCCCTCACCATGTTTGGGTAGATCCAGACATTCATCCATGCGATAGATAAGAGAACAAATCCACTGCAAAAATGAGTCACTGGGTGTGCAGTGCAGTGTAATAAATTAGAGAGTTTTCTTTCCTTTATTCTGTGCTGAGTCTGTTTTGCCCGTGACGCTGATTGCGGAATGATCTCTCCCTGTCCTTATCTCGACTCCTAAGCCTCTCAATAGATATTTTCTCCCCTGTCCAGCTGAAAAGGGGAGTGATAGAGCAGCTTTGGTGGGCGTTTGGCCTCCAGCCAGGGTCAAACCACCACAATGCTTTAATATTTTTTAGGTTTACACCTCTGCACATATCTGTACATGGTAGACTGTACTTGAGAATGAACAGCTGTGCTGCAGTCTGGCTATCCTTGGGGAAATAGCTTCATTTTCCCTTCTACATCTCTTTTGCACATATAGACAACCACCTCCAATGTGCCTGTATACTGAAGGGAAAGTTTGGGTTTTCTTCCTGTCACAGGGATGAAGAGCCAGAGGAAATCCTTGGAAAGCAAGGATTCTTTCCACCAATCATGTTGTGGAGAGGGAAGAAGGCTGGCAGCCACCCCATACAGCAGCAACCACTGCACCATACACCCTGTTCTCTGTCTCAGCAGCAACAAAAGGAGAAGAGTTCCAGACAGGCAGAGGAGGGAGATGGGTAGTTATGGGTAAAACAAATGTTTCGTGTCTTCATCAGAGTATGCAGGCTTGAATACACTTGGAATTTGCTTTCCTGAATGAGTGTATGCCTCTGGCAGAAGCACAGATGGGGAATGAGGAGTTTTTTATTACTTGTTACTCTTATGCGGGGGCAACCCAGATGTGACTGGCAAAGACATGGGTAGAGGACTATGTGACACAATGAAGCTGACACTAAAGGAAAAGTTAGAGGAAAGCAAGAGGTCTCAGCTTATTTGATTTCCTCAGTAAATCTGGGCTTGTGATTTGACACCTCTGTCAATGGTTGCACCAGGTAAGGGATTTTAGACATCTTCAGTGTCAGCATCTGTACCCGAGACACACAGTGTAGGTTCCCTATCTGTGCAATGAAATGCAGTTAATTATCTGAGTATTCCTAGACCATAGACTCTCTCACCCAATACTGATGTCTACCTCTGGTCAGATGAGTTCCACCCAGAACACCCTTTTACTGTCTAGTTCTTATTTAGAGAAAGCACCTCAAAGCTGAGATGCAATTTATGGGCACAAAAGCTCAAAACACGCAGCAAGTGGGGTGAAAAGAGTCCTCACTGGAGAGGGAACCAAATCAAAAGGTGATGCTGGTGTCCCAACCCACCCCCCTGTTAGTCACCAGGCAATGTGTACATGGTCCATGAAGTCATTACTGCATACTGGAAAGAGATCCTAGTGTGTCATGTAAGGAAAAAGTTTGGAAGAAAAGGCAGTATCTCCCAGGCTCTAAAATGTGTCAGCTATGACCCTGAAGATGCACAAGAGATGATACCTAACCTTTAGTAATAGCTTATCTGCAGCAGTACTTGTCCGACGGGTCTCAATATTTTATCCCACTGAGTAAGCAGTGAGTTTGTGACTACAGCCTATGAGCATGTTGTAACTTGCAGTGGGATGCTGGAGCTCTGAGCAGATCAACCTCAGATGCAGATAGAGCTGATCCTGTGCATTATGAAATGATAGGCGCTGGCTAGTAGAAAGAAGGTGAGGAGGCTGTCTCCCATGGGAGGTTCTCAGTCCTTGCATACCTGCACATCCATACAAAGGGCTCCTCTCACTATAAAACCAGATGATTACAAACTAGAGACTCATAAGTGGAGCTGTCTGAACACTGAAGTAAATGTGTGTTCAGAGTTTGTGATCAGATGATAAAAAAGAGTACAAAATTGCTGACGAAATCTTTATTAAAAAGTCAAGTAACATCTACACTATGATAGTTGTGGTACATGACTGCCTCTGATGATAAACAGGTGCAGTTTCCTGAACTTTTTTGTATTACAGATTTATTTTGGTGGAAATAATGGAAGTGTATTCATGTTCGTAATGCTTTTCCACTGTATTTGATTTTTTAAATTGTAATCTAATTCATAGTGGCAGAAAATATGCCTGATAAAAAAAATAAAAGCATGTGATCAATCTCCCACTTATTATTAAGTTTAAATCATTGAAGAATGCTATTTTTTGTATTAGACACCCCTAATTAGTTAATGATCTGCATTTAAAAAATTATGCCCAACCCTTTAACCTGGTCTCTGGTCCTGATACACCAGTAAACATAAAAATAAGCAAACTTCAGCTGTGCAGTGAATGTGAGAAGTAAACTCTATAATACCCAGACTTGGAAGTCCCCCACTTTTTAATGAGCTGCGCACATGATGGAAGGATGCTGTCTGAAAGCAATTACATTCTTAAGCCTTGGCAACATCATATCGACGTTCCATACTAGCTACACACACTGGATGTTGGAAATGACAGACTCCTCTCACCCTGGAAGCAAGTGGTCTTGAATCCAGGGGGTTTATATGGAAAAGTGAAGACATGTTAGCTTTCAGTTTTTCCATCTACCTGTGTAGATGTTTTAGTGGACTCACACTGATCTTTGTGCAAATGTTTGCTTTCCACAAGAAGCTGTAGCCTGAGCAATCTTCGTTCAAGAAACTGATCTGAGCGTAACAAAGGGAAATACAGTGTTGCAGAAGAGGATGCATGGAGCCATATCAAAAGTAACCAAGCAATGGATCAATGTCAAAAGAAGACTTGGCTGTTAACTTTGACTTTTCAACTCAAGAAGACTGCATGCAAGTTCATTTTAGGTCTTTCCAAATAAAGCCAGTATTTTCTTGAAATATTTGAAAGATCTGAAACACACCAGAATTTCTATTCTACATCTCAGCAAACCAGTATATTTTTTTCAAAAATTATTTTCTGTTCTCGAGTAAGGTGGTTCACCAAGGAGACATGAAAACAGAAGTGAATCAAGATTTAGATGATTCTGGCGAATACTAGTGTCCTTGCACATGAACTGAGGATAGGAAGAAGGCAGAGTTCCTGAATGCCTTCTTTGCCTCTCTCTACACTGCTGGAGACTGTTTGTGGGAGCCCCAGATGGCTGGAGCCCTGAAGAAAGTCAGGATAAATAATGAGTCTGCCCTGGTTGATGAGGACTGGGTCAGGGATGAATTAAGCCATCTGAACATCCATAAATCCCTGGGTCCTGACAGGATGCACCCGAGGGTGCTGACAGAAGTCACTGCTAGGCCACTATCCATTATCTTTGCTAAATCCTGGGAAGCAGGAGGAGTACCTGAGGACTGGAGGAAAGCAAATGTTACTCCGGTCTTCAGAAAGGGCAAGAAGGAGGACACAAGGTAACTACAGACCAGTCAGCCTCACTTTCATCCATGGAAAGGTGATGGAAAGCCTTATCCTTGGTGCTGTCTCTAGGCACATCAAGGATAAGAGCGTTGTTAGGAGCAATTAACATGTTTTTACCAAGGAGAAGTCAAGTTTGACTAATCTAATAGCCTTTTACAAGGATATAAGCAGGTGGATAGATGATGGTAGAGCAGTGGATGTGGTCTACTTTGACCTCAGTAAAGAATTTCACACCATCTTTCACAGCATCCTCATGGCTAAACTGAGGAAGTGTGGTCTGGAAGGTCAAGTAGTGAGGTGGATTGAGATCAGTGGGACAGAGTCTGGCTGGAGACCTGTATCTAGAGGAGTCCCTGAGGGGTTGGTAGTGGGACCTGTACTATTCAATATATTCATTGTTAACATGGATGAGGGAATAGAGTGTACAGTCAGCAGGTTTGCTGACAACACAAAACTGGGAGGGGTGGCTGGCACACCAGAGGGTTATGCTGCCATTCAGCAAGACTTAAACAGGATGGAGAATTGGGTGGGGAGAAGTTTACTGAGATTTAACAAGGGAAAGTGTAGGGTCTTGCATCTGTGGAAGAACAACCACAGGTACCAGTATAGGTTGGGGACTGGTCTGTTGAAGAACAGCCTATGTGAGAGGGACCTGGGTGTCCTGGTGGACAGCAGGATGATCATGAGCCAGCAATGTGCCCTCCTGGCTAACAGGGCCAATGGCATCTTCTGGTGTATTAGAAGCCGCGTGGTTAGTAGGTCAAGAGAGGTCCTTCTCTTGACCCTACTCTGCCCTCTACTCTGCCCTGGTGAGACCACACCTGGAACATTGTGTCCAGTTCTGGGCCCCTCAGTTCAAGAAGGACATAGAACTCCTTGAAGGGAGTCCAACACAGGGACACCAAGACAATTAAGGGAGTGGAACACCTTCCAAATGAGGACAGGATGAGGGAGCTGGGCCTTTTTAGCCTGGAGAAGAGGACACTGAGGGGTGACCTTACTAATGTCTATAAATACATAAAGGGTGAGAATCAGGAGGACGTAGCCAGGCTCTTCTCAGTGATGGCTAATGATAGGACAAGGGGCAATGGGCGCAAGCTGGAGCATAGGAAGTTCCATGTGAATGTAAAGAGAAAGTTTTTCACTGTGAGGGTGACAGAGCACTGGCACAGGCTGTGGAGGTTGTGGAGTCTCCTTCTCTGGAGACATTCAAACCTACCTGGATGTGTTCCTGTTTGATTTAGTCTAGGAGATCCTGCTCTGGCAGGGGGGTTGGACTAGATGATCTTTTGAGGTCCCTTCCAACTCCTATACTTCTGCGATTCTGTGAACATAAAAAATGGAGAAACATAATGAATAAACCATATTATGAGCCTCTGAATGGTGCACACACTGCAATTGCAGCTAGGGTTTTGTCACCTGAATTATTAATATAATTTAGCTCATTTGAATTAGTCAATTTTCAGGCAAAGATTATCAATGTCAAATGTTCTTTTCATTTCAGTCAGGTTTGGTCCAGACAATTCTGCCCAAATTGAAAATCAGGTTTTCAATACTGAGCCATGTATTATTGAATCAGGTTTTAGAGAACGAGTTCCATTCCAGCACGGAATTGAAACACACACCAAGAACCCCTCCTTCAAGAGTCTTGAATGTATGTTTCAGCTCTGGGGCTGACGGATTCCAACCCCTTGTGTAACAGAGGATCTCAGTGAGGAAAGGGCTAGAAACAACTGCAATTTGCATTTCCTATTCAGAGGGAAGTGTAGTTAAGTGAATGCAGTTGTGGATGCTGAATTCCTGAGGAGCAGCAGAGAGAGCACAGGCCTCTTTGAGGCCACAGAAGGAAATGTATTCATCTGCTTTATTTGAGGGCATTTGCAAATGAGAGAGAGAAAAAAACAAACCCCACATAGCAGGCCACCACAGCCTGACAAAGCAAGGCATACTATGTATAATACAAGGGTCCAGATAAATACCAGCCCTAAGAAATGGAGCATTACTGAAGAATATACAAGACATATTATCCTGCTGCAGGTATACTCCTGTTCCCAGATGTCTGCTACATACCACAGCTACAAAATATGTGTCTCTATTTCCATGAACCCACTCATAAACGTTTTTGCTTGGCTGATTTTTCAAGTTAATGATAGTCAAGGCACTTGGGAGAAAGATTTATGTCAGTGATACACAGGTTCAGCAAATTGTCAAAGAGTTCTGCTGTGCCATTAATCATCTTTTCTCCATTACAATTTGTAAGTGCCAAGCATATACACAGAACCATTTTTATAATATAGATATCACAGGTGTGTAAGTATTACATGAATCAGCTATTTAAAAAAAAATACAAAGAGCAGTTGATACCACACAGATTTGTAAATCTTTCTCTGCATAAGACACCTTGTGGAGGCTGTCACATTTAACTGCCATCATTTTTATGACAGTACTTTAAGCAGATCTGCATCTCAGTTATATCTGTACTCCCCAAGCTTCTTCATCTAGAATTATGTATATTAGGGTTTCCATTCCTAGTGGGAAAAAAATAATGAGGAATGGGATCACCAAAGAGTACTGGCTTGCTGCTGTCTTTTTGTGTTATTTTTCTGTAAAGGTAAAGAGACTTCACTGAATGTTCTCCAGTTCACCCAGCCAACATGCTATTTCCAGGTTCAAGTGAGGAGACGGGAGATTGTCTTCTTTCCTTTGTGCTTGAGCTGCTTCATTGCCAGCAGCAGCCCTGAAAGATGCCTTGATTCAGAAGGAACAGAGGATTACAGTTTTCCAATGGTTTCTGTGAGACACTTTGACGATGCAAACTTGTTCTTTGAGAAGCAAAAGAAGTCATTTTCAGGGAGAGGTCTTGTGGTCCAAGCCCCAAGACTAGACTTCTGAATTACGTAGATCCCTAGATCAGCCTGGTTAAGCCACTTGCCTGCCTGTTTCACCTCCTCTTATATATCCTCCTTATTGCTCTACATCAGTATAGGCTCAGAATACAGCTTCTTATAAAGTATATCAGTAAGTGAGTAAACGTGCAGGCTGGAGCTCCTGACAGTCACGGAGGGATTCCAGGGGAAGCCGGCTCATCTATGAAGGCGTTGGTGCAGTGAGTGCTCACCTCCTGCTCCCTCTCATCACTTTCCCCTCTGACTCTCTGACAATAACACTCATTTTACAAGTCACACTCTCAATAACTTATTGCAACTCCTATGTGCAATTTCTTTTTGGAACTTGGGAATACAAAATAGCCAGATTGTTAGTGTTTATTACCCCAGTAACTTTTGGAAGTCAGTTTTATAACATGTATACTACAGCATTCCACACAGATCAAAGCAAACAAACTGCTCTAATTGGGTTTTGAGATCAAATACACTGAGCTTTAAATTCACTAAGCTACATGTGGCTTAAATTATCTATATTGTACAATCCTGGACTGTGTATTTCATGTTGTACAGTAAAGAGAGCACATGCAGTTTGGAGTGTATCTACTGTATGCATTAGTGCTCATGCCAACCAACGGTATCACCTAAATGCATTATCAAGAGACTAATAAAAGCTGATTGTGGTACCCAGATTCAGACCTGATGTGGACAGACAACAATTCATTGATTTCTGTGGGGTCTGTGGGTGCTAAACGAGCACTATTGTGCGAGGCTTCAAGCACACTGGGCAAAGAATTGAAACAGAACAGAGCAAATTTTGGCCTCTCTCTCATCAATCTTTTGGATTACTCTGGATTTACATGATCCAACCAGTTATCGGAATATGTGAGTGCATGGATATTTAGATCCCAGAACTTCACTCTTTTTTGCTTTAACCCTCTTTTATACAAGAAACACAGTGTTCACACATAGATATGGGCAATTTTTTATATTAGTGTTGCTGATTTCAATGCACAGAGAGACCAAATACTACGTTACTGTGTTTCATTTACATGTTAAAAACACATTTCAAGAAAATACAGTAATCACCTTGAGCAAACTGAAGTACAAAAAGACGTCTGAACTACCTAAATAAATTAACGTTCCCATTTTGATGTTTTTGGTAGCTATTTGTGCTCTTCCAGAGGCATAGTATTTTGCCCACCAAGTTGCAAAGTCATTTTCAAATACTCCGAATGAGCAGTATTCCAAATATTACAGGAAGTTGTTGATTACTGAAGTGTGGCAGAATGTAAAGCCTGGCACAGCCAGAATATGAGTGCATTTAACCAGTTTTCTCACTTCCCAGCACTTCTGGCACCAATAAACCTAAAGGCACACTTGCTAGAGAGCTGTCACTGACTTGTCTCGCAGTAAGAGCCTTCACAGCTGACTATAGTGAAATCTTTGTCAAAGCTTCTACTGACACATGTTTCTTGATGCTGCGCTGTTTGGGAAGAAGTGTAACAGAAACAGAAAGGCTTTGGGGTGTTTTTGAAGGGGGAATGCAGAGGAGATACACAGCTGTAACCGGACATCTGCTAGTGCAGCAGGGTAATGTGAAAGCAAGAGATGAATTCCTTATTTTACCATGGTGCATTATGCAGGAATTAACTGTACAACCAGCAACGCTAAAGGGCAACATAATATTCTGGGTCAAGCTATAAAAACATTCTGCCTCCATTAAAATAAAATGTAAAAAAAAAATTTAAAAGCCATAAAATGGTGAAACCTTTCCTGGAAAGAGTATGTTTTTCATGTGTTCTTCTTTCTGAGCTAGGAGAAAAACTGGCAACTACCAATTTTCCAGTTCTTTCTGCGATTTCAGATGGAGGAGGATATTATGTAGGAGGCTGGTGTGTTTGAAAGAAGTACAGATATACTCACTAGCAAGTAGGCTTGATTTTTCAGTCAAGGTGATCACTCTGAAATACCTGAATACCCTACAAACAGCTGAACCTTCCTGTGCCCTTGGACCTGAAATGGGGGAGTGCTTCAGTGCTGCAGCAGAGCCTAAGGGATGCACCTGAAGGGAACAGATTTAGGCACCTGACCAAATTGAGTACTCAACCCCTTTCAGAAATGAGGGCTGTGCTACCTGGCTGGAGTGCTGGTTTCACTTATTACAACCTGCTGGTTGCTTCTCCTATCTACTGACAAGACTCATATAAGTCAACCTTTCAAACCATCCAGACATTGAAGAGTCAATAAGAGACTTCAGCCTGGAAAAAAGGAAATAGTAGCTGCCTTTGACTATGTTTGAGCTGCCAGATCCAATGGCCTGGGCTAACTCAGGTGTGAGGGCTGTGCTGCAGCCTGCCAGGGTGAGTGAGTGAGACTCAGGGTAAGTATTGCAGAATCCAGGGTTCAAAAGGGATTTGAGATTTCTGGGACAGTGCTGAAGAACAGGCTGATCCATGATGCTTTTTCTGATCAGCCCTTTGAGTGAAGTGACTATGGTCTTGGAAGAGCTAGCTGGAGTGTCCAAACCAGAGCCAGAGACTGAGCTGACAAATAAGCCATCTGGATGCTCAAAAGGCCTGTGCGCCAGCATGCTGCTTAGCCTGTTTTTATTCAGTAAACCTATTTATTCAGCAAAGAGCTGCATGTAGTAGGGAACTATGTACCAAATATCATTTAATAACTGTTGTGCTAAATGAGGAGGGCAGAAGGGCTCTTCAGTAGCAGGCAGGTGGAAGTGTTTGGGATCCACATCCCAAGAATGCAGGCAGAAAGTTACTCTTAAATGATGAAGCTTTTTCTCTGCCACTTGCTCACCAGGGATTTATTCTGTCTCTGGAAACACTTATGTTAATGCATTCTTCTGTAATTCATTTTTGTATATATTTTCCATATTTTGTGCCCTATTTTATTTTGTTACCAAAGGTTACTTGCATGGAAACAGAAATATTTTGAGGGTTTCTATTTAAATTTTTCTGCTATTCCTACATCAGGATTGGTTTTTTTTGCTTAAACTCATCCTCTTTGGCTATCCAACCTGTATTGCTTCCGAGACAAGAGCATTCCTCACAGACAACTGCCCGACAAAGAACAGGATGGCAGAGTTGTGACAGGGAGTTTACAGAGGAGAAAGTGTACGCTAGGCAACAGCAATATCAATCTCCATATCAGCTTGGCTTTTCCTGCAGCATTAGAGCTCAAAGGGCACTTGAAATTCAGTGGAATTTGTCCCACCAGCTTCAGCAGTTACGGACTTAGCAGGCAGTGCAAACAAGTTTGGGAGTTTCTGCTGCACCTGGAGAGAGGTCACAGCAGTATGGGCTCAGGTGGAGGATGTGAGGGGGAAAGGGGAGCAGTATATCTGTGTGTACCTGGTTCTGTTCTCCACAGTTAGTTTTGTATCCCAAAACAGGCTTTTCCAGCCTCCTTCCCCTGCTCAGGCAGAACTACATCTGCCCCTCCTTTCTCTTGTCCCTTAGCAAAGACAAGAGAAACGGTAATGTTCTTTTCCTCATGCCTGCCTCTCGGCTTGTACCGCATTACAACTTTGTCTTAATGTATTTATTTACTTGGCTTTGCCCTTTTCTAAAGTGAGGATCGAAAAGCAGTAAGTGTACTGGGTCAAACGCAGTCAGGAGGAAACAGCAGTGCAGATATGGGCGGCATCCAGAAAAAAACTGCAGGAGCCAAACTCAGACCACCTACCTACCGTATGCGTCAAGACTGCTGCAGCATATAAATTCAAGACAGCAGTGTGCAGTTCCTGCAGCCTGCTATCCGGAGCTGCCTACTGGAGGTCGCTCCAGCATACAGTTGGAGGCTAGGCTTAACCCAGCTAGGTTTCATGCAGCCCTCTGAATTTCTACTGCTCTTGAATTTGTCTTCGCTTGCATAAAGCACACTAAGCCTCCCTTTCTTTGTGCCAGTTTCTCCTTTCATTTTATTGCTTTCTTTCATCTGACGGTGAAGAAATTAAAAACACCCCTCAGCTTGCTTTGTTGCAAAGAAACTAAGAGAGGATCGGTTTTCTTTTCCTCTTTTTTTCTTTCCCTGCTAGCTAAAGTTTAAGCTTAACTATCTCTTTACCACTTTTTAATATTTTTTTTTTCATTAAGCCATTTTTTTTCTTGAAGAGGTTTACTGGTTCAGTTTTAGGAGTGTGATCTTTTCTACCTGTAGTTTGTTTCAGGAACTCTAAAGCACGGGTCTCTTCAGTGATCCCTGCTACATTTGTTGTCAAACCACTTAAAAAGCTTAATTTTAGCAGACTAAAAGCTAGGCACTTAATCTAAGCTAGTTGTACCAACGCTCCTTACAGTTAATGACAAAAAAAAAAAAGCACGTCCAAGAAGCAGTTCACATCTCTCTGCTGATTACAGAAATAGTAGATTAGTCTCTACTAGACTATAAACCAAATTTTTAGTTGGCTAAAAGAGATCCCTCAGTTTATAATCAGGTAGTGCAATCATTTTGAAAACAACGATTAGGAAAAAGGAAGTGGTTTTCTGAAGGAAGGATTTGATTTAAAGATGTCGCACAGGCCGTGGCTGCAATGTTACTGCTCCTGCATATACATTTTGTTAGAAATAAGTGATTTTGTAGGAAGAAAGAGCTTCAGACCAGAGGTCTTTGCAAAAGTCCTGTGAAGCTCCCTTTTATTTCTGAGATATTTGACTATACACAGAGTAGTTTCTCCTAAAAAATTACCCACATCTTCCATTTCCTCTCACAGTCCAATACAGTAGTCCTAGATGGGATCGTGGCAGTTTGGAAGGCAGCAAGGTTGACACAGCATGTTTCATCCAACAGTCATCCTGGGATTTGGGGGTGATGCCAGATGATCAGTTTTCTGCATGTGTCCCTACTGGAAATATTTGAGAATTGCTAGCACAGTTCATTACCCTCCATGAGCGGTACAACCATACCAAGAGAGACACCGTGAAAAGTGCAGGAGTTTGTTTCCTGTTATTATTGTCTTGCTATCTTCTGGTGTTGACTGTATTCCTTCATACCTTCCCCTCTCCAATCTTGTGAATATTGTGTCCCTGACTGTAAAGCTCTTGTGCTGGGCACCTAAGCATTGGAGTGAGAAGATGCCTTGGTGTCACCTTCTAGCTCTTTCCATCTCTGTCTTTCGTTGTGCAGAGAACTATGAAGTAGAAAATACTCAAGGAGAAACTCAGCACCCCAAAACCTGCCTATTTATTTACACTCAGTTCTGGGTTAATTCTTGGACTATTCTTGCCTACCCCACCAGCATGTCTTTTGACCTGGAAAGCCCTAAATATATTGAAGCATTATTAATCTTTCTTAAACCCGTATTTACACAATAGCAATGAAATCTGTTCCACAAGTGCTATGGGATGCACCTCGTTTACAATACGTTGCTTCACTTACCACATTAGGCATAAATAAGAGGACAGTGTCCTTAAAAAACAGATAGTGAACATCCTGGAGTCAAATGAACAGAAATTGCCAAAAGAATTCATATAAATGGCAAGTGCTTTTGTATTTGTATTTTAATGATTTCATTTCCAGTAGAGGAATTGATTCTGCAGATTTGATTTATTGTTAGCTCAGCTCAATAGCATTGATTTAGGTATTGAGCATGATATGTGCCACTGCAGTTATTGTTTCCCCGAAATAATTTGTTTTGATATATATGCATTGATTAATTTTTTACTATTTTAATAGCACCAGTCATTATTGTACCAGCATGACACATGCAACCATAATATACTGGTCTTTATTTCCTGAGCTAGAGATATGACATGGGTCAGGGTTTCCAGATGCTGTGTGTTTTACTGTTCTGCATCACAGCAATCCTCAGGCAGCACCCAGTGCCACACCGACATCATCTTCTTTTTGAAAATCAAATGCCAATCACACGTTTGTTACCACCTGATACAGCCAGTTAACACAACCCAACTGAGCAGGGAAGACAACTTGCCAGTCTCAAAAAGGAAAGTGTTCCCTTGTAGGACACAGCAGGCAACTATCATTTCAAAGTTCCAGGTCTCCTCTGGTGTTCTTCTGAAAACGTCTCCCTCCCCAGCCTGACTGTTGCCAGGGGTTCTCTCCTGGCACGTCTTGTCTGTTTGTGTCCCTTTGCCTTTCCCAGGTCTGGGGAGGGAGGTGTGATTTTCACAGGCATTTAGGTAGTGTTCTGGACACTGCCAGCAAACAAACGCTGGATTTTGGCTTCTTTTCATTGTCTTCTCGTTATGAAAGGAGAATACACAGCAGAGACACATTTTTGGTGCCACTGAGAAAGGTATTAGCTTAATAGATTGCAAATTGCTCTGTCTTTGAAAACTAGTACTGTTTCTAGATGATCTATAACTGACAGTTCTAGCATGAAGGGCAACCAGCTTGTCCAGATACTCCTTGACTTCCGATTTCCTCGCATCACCAGCTTTTTGCAGCCAGTTTCCTCGCAGGGTAAGGAATCATCAGGTACTTTCTCTTTTCAGACAAGCCTCTGAACTGATGACCTTTGTGATACCGTGTGTATGGCGCTCTGGTAATTTGCTATGTCTTTTCCTTTTTTTAAAATCCAGAGTCTGCAGGTTTCGCTGGGGATTTGCTGGTTTTCGCCTTGCAAAGCTTCAGCTTTTGTTCAAAATGGAGTCGCTTCCCCTTGACGGCGTCGTGCACCTGCCCTCGCGTTTGCTGAGAGCCGGTATTTGCCCTTGTTATTTGACCCTTGCTCTTTTCCTGTGTCGTTCCCATTAGCTGCACCTTAACTGTTCTTAAGCACTTTCACTTAAAAGAATACAATCTTCGCTGCAAATCTTCACTTCTACCTGTTCTGAGCAACATCATGTCCATTTCTCACAGGGAATGCTTTGCTTTGATCTCATTGCCAGTTCTAATGCTTTTAATTTGATCTCTAATTATTCCCTGCAATAACTGTTTCAGTTCATGTGTCTCAGCTTTAATATAAGGGTGATTAAGCACTCAGTGATCCTGCTTGGCAGCCACCTTCTCGGAAAGAAGCATACCATTCCCTGACAGCATTCCTACAGGAGCCCGAGTGCTCCTAAATTGTATAATGGTTTGAGGAATACATATCCTTCATCGCGTTCCCAGGATCCAAGGTATAGCTCACCACTGTGCCAAGCCTGCCATAAATGCCCATGTGAAATACTTCTGGGCTTTATAATTGCACTTGCTTCGCAGCGCAACCGCTTTTTCTTGATCTGCCTTTCCCAGTTGTTTTTAAACATTACGGAATGATTGTGCAACACCAAGGAGAGAGCTCGGTTGGAGAGAACTTTATATCCTGTGTTTCCCAACCTTTGATGGACCGAAATTGCAAAGGGTTAGGGCTGTTCTCACCTGGTGTGAAAAGCTCTACTGACTATTGCAACCCCTTGAAGCATCGAACCACTGGCGTTGTTATGGATGGGATTACCATAAAGAACTGCATTAATTGCAGCTGGCCGACTTTGTCAGTGCATGTTTCTAGAGCTGCAGCTAATACTATAGCTTTGACATAGAGTAAACAATTGTTAAGTTACAAACAGGAATTGAATTTAAGCAGCTGTTGGAAGGCACAGAGCTGTAATTTAGACACAAAATCAACTCTCCTTTTTCCTTTTTGTCTAGAAAGTGGTTTCATCTTTCAAAAACGGGGAAAGAATTTCACCTTAAGGATGTTTTTCTTTGTAAGATTTAAGAAAATGTGAGATTATTTTACTTTAAATGATAAATATAGAATCACATAAGTCAAATACATTTATGCAAATCAGAGATACCTTTATGCACAGCTGTGCCAATGATCTAGATAAGGATATCAATAAACATACATATTTTTTAAGAAATAATTTTCTCCTTATAATCATTCTAAGGTAGAGGTCACTGGATTCATATTGACTCTGTATGCTTTACAAATAAATACTATTTTTAAAGCTGCAGATCTGTTAGTAAGCATTTTCAAATGCCATCAAAGGGAAAGTTATGCATTCTAACTTTGAGAAACTTTTCCTTTCCTTTCCTTTCCTTTCCTTTCCTTTCCTTTCCTTTCCTTTCCTTTCCTTTCCTTTCCTTTCCTTTCCTTTCCTTTCCTTTCCTTTCCTTTCCTTTCCTTTCCTTTCCTTTCCTTTCCTTTCCTTTCCTTTCCTTTCCTTTCCTTTCCTTTCCTTTCCTTTCCTTTCCTTTCCTTTCCTTTCCTTTCCTTTCCTTTCCTTTCCTTTCCTTTCCTTTCCTTTCCTTTCCTTTCCTTTCCTTTCCTTTCCTTTCCTTTCCTTTCCTTTCCTTTCCTTTCCTTTCCTTTCCTTTCCTTTCCTTTCCTTTCCTTTCCTTTCCTTTCCTTTCCTTTCCTTTCCTTTCCTTTCCTTTCCTTTCCTTTCCTTTCCTTTCCTTTCCTTTCCTTTCCTTTCCTTTCCTTTCCTTTCCTTTCCTTTCCTTTCCTTTCCTTTCCTTTCCTTTCCTTTCCTTTCCTTTCCTTTCCTTTCCTTTCCTTTCCTTTCCTTTCCTTTCCTTTCCTTTCCTTTCCTTTCCTTTCCTTTCCTTTCCTTTCCTTTCCTTTCCTTTCCTTTCCTTTCCTTTCCTTTCCTTTCCTTTCCTTTCCTTTCCTTTCCTTTCCTTTCCTTTCCTTTCCTTTCCTTTCCTTTCCTTTCCTTTCCTTTCCTTTCCTTTCCTTTCCTTTCCTTTCCTTTCCTTTCCTTTCCTTTCCTTTCCTTTCCTTTCCTTTCCTTTCCTTTCCTTTCCTTTCCTTTCCTTTCCTTTCCTTTTTCCCCAGCTCAGCTGCAGCTTTTAATTCCCTTTCTTGATAAACCCTCTTGTCAAACATATCCAATGGGAATTTAAAACAGACACTTATTTCAATACAGGTTTATGAGGATGTGATAGGTCAAGGCAAATAGATTATAACAAGAAATAATATTGGATTAATGGCTCCTGCTCTTGTAGATGAATTCCATGTTTGTCTCTCAGGGATCAAGATAAATTAATCACCTCTTATACATTCTAGACATTTCTACTTGTTCTTTTCAAGGGAAGACAAGTCAACATTTGTCGATATTTCAATTGTTCCATTGTTGCTGGAGATTTCCCTCAGCAAAGACTGTACAGCAGGAGATTTGTAAGTGCAGCAGTAAGCACCTGCACATACTGCTTCACCAAAACTCTTCGGTATCATTTGTTCCTGGAGCCACAGCCAACAGACACAGTGTCCTTCAGGGGCTCTTCTCTGTCATCCCTCCCAGCAGGCAGATGATCTTCTCCTTGTAAGGCAGTGCATCCTTCCCCACACCCCGCTGCACTGTTGGCATTGGGTATGCCCTCTTGACTTAAAGGCATGGAGTGTTTTACAAGTTGCCACAAATCCTGACCCTCTTTTCCAAGCCTCTCTCAGAGGGAAGCTGCATCCCCAAGATCAAATACAGCTTTTAGTCTCTTGCCAATCAAAGCAAAACACTGAAACTCAGAAACAGAGGTCAGTTCAGCAGTTGGTGAAATACTGGAATACATACATGCTTTTGAGAAGCATTTAGATTATACCTGCCATGCTACAAGGCCCATCTCTTTGTTCTGCATTCATATGGCTCTCAGCACCACAAATTCCTGGCCCGTAACAGGAGCCTGTAGACGTACAGTCTTGTTGCAATAGAAAGTGGCCGAACTGTCCCATTGACTTTCCTCCGATCAACATGCAGGGAATAGGCTGTTCTGTCTTTTAGAAGGAGTGGTGTCAAGGGCAGGCAGCTCTTAAGAAAGGAAGTCCCAAATGAGTCCATGAGGAAAAAGAGGTAGATCCAAGGTGATGTAGGGGTCAATTAAAAGAGCAGGTAAAGGTGATATCTGGCCTTGTTTTTACAATCCTATTCTACATGTAGGGGCCAGTATTGACTTCCAGAGAGTTGACAACATATTGTAAAAGAGTGGCATGCATGTAAATGTTTCCAGCAAAGAACTCACAGACCTTGCAATGGCTGCTGCTTAAAGACTCTGGAGTATCTCTTAATTTCACTTTTGCAGTGGATTTGTTCTCTTATCCATCACGTTGATGGATGTCTGGATTTAGCCAGGTACCAGTATAGGTTGGGGACTGGCCTCTTGGGGAATAGCATAGGTGAGAGGGATCTGGGGGTCCTGGTGGTCAGCAGGAGGACCATGAGCCAGCACTCTACCCTTGTGGCTAACAGGGCCAATGGCATCCTGGAGTGTATTAGGAGTGTGGTTAGTAGGTGAAAAGAGGTCCTCTTCTCTACTCTGCCCTGGTGAGACCACATGTGGAATATTGTGTCCAGTTCTGGGCCCCTCAGTTCAAGAAGGACATAGAACTCCTTGAAAGAGCCCAGTGCAGGGCCACCAAGACGATTAAGGGAGTGAAACATCTTCCTTATGAGGAGTGGCTGAGGGAGCTGGGCCTCTGTAGCCTGGAGAAGAGGACACTGAGGGATGACCTTACTAATGTCTATAAATACATAAAGGGTGAGAATCAGGAGGACAGAGCCAGGCTCTTCTCAGTGATGGCCAGCAATAGGACAAGGGGCAATGGGTGCAAGCTGGAGCATAGGAAGTTCCATGTGAATGTAAGGAGAAAGTTTTTCACTGCCAGTGCTCTGTGACAGAGCACTGGCACAGGCTGCCCAGAGAGGTTGTGGAGTCTCCTTCTCTGAAGACTTTCAAACCCCACCTGGATATGTTCCTATGTGATTTAGTCTAGGTGATCCTTCTCTGACAGGGGTGTTGGACTAGATGATCTTTTGAGGTCCCTTCCAACTCCTAACGTTCTGTGATTCTGTGTTTTACAAGAGTGAACTTCTAATTTCCTGGGAACTTACTTGTAGGGCAGAAAAAACACAATTTCTGACTCATCATGTTGGGATTTGTCTATTATTTTGACTACATTTTTCTCTTTGTGATCATCTCTCTCCTATTATTCTACTTTCAGCCCCTTTGTAAGCTTTATAGAGCACATCTTATCTCCAATGGAAGGGAAAGGAATTTCAGATATCTTCCATGGCTTTTGTGCTTCTGCAATGATTTTGTCCCAAACCTTTGCACCTCACCTTCCCATGTATGTCCTGTTAGTAGTCTCATAGAGAAGTCTATTTGCTTATACTCTACACTAAGGTGCATGTTAATTTCTCAATGTTTTCATAACCTACTTTCTCTCCACATCAGATTCAGGCTCCTTGCTTCTCTCTTTGAGGTCACAACCTTCTGTCCTGTGGCAAGCCTGATTACATTTTTTTCTCTTCTTTTCCCAGTATTTCATAGAATCATAGAATGCTTTGGATTGGAAGGGACCTCAAAGCTCATCTAGTCCAACCCCCTGCCATGGGCAGGGACACCCTCCTCTAGACCAGGTTGTCCAAAGCCTCATCCAACCTGGCCTTACAGGGATGGTGTTTCCACAACCTGTGTGAGCAACCCATTCCAGGGTCTCACCACCCTCACAGTGAAGAATTTCTTCCTAATGTCTAATCTAAACCTACCTTGTCCTATCACTGCACTCCTTGGTCAACAGTTTCTCTCCCACTTTCCCATAGGACCCCTTTAAGTATTGGCAGGCTGTAATTAAGTCTTCCCAGAGCCTTCTCTTCTCCAGACTGAGCAAGCCCAACTCTTGCAGCCTGTCTCTGGAGGAGAGATGCTCCAGGCCCCTGATCATCTTTGTGGCCCTCCTCTGGGCTCTCTCCAACAGCTCTATGTCTTTCCTGTACAGGGGACCCCAGAGCTGGATGCAGTACTGCAGGTGGGGTCTCACGAGAGCAGAGTAGAGAGGCAGAATCACCTCCCTCGACCTGCTGCTGACCATGTTGTCCTTGATGCAGCACAGGACACAGTCAGCCTTCTGGGCTGCTATGGCACACAGCCTGCTCATGTTGAGCTTGTCATCGATCAGCACCCCCAAGTCCTTCCCCTCAGGGCTGCTCTTAATCCATTCTCTGCTCAGCCTGTAGTTTTGCTTGGGATTGTGCCGACCCACATGCAGGATCTCGCACTTGGCCTTGTTGAACTTCATGAAGTTCACTTTCTTATCCTCCTTCCAGTCTGTTTCTCAGCTTGGTCATGTTAATTTTTCACTTGTTACAGTTTATTTTAAATTCAACTGGATAGGAATTTGGTCTCCCTAAGGTTGTAAACTGCTCTTTACAGGCGGAGATATAAGCAGTGCAAATATTTATTAATACTAGCTGTTACTTATTTATCATCTGCATGACCAAAGTTTTCTGTGATCGCAATGCCAGTAGGTCTTGTTCCTCTTACAAGGTGCAAATAAAACTAGCTCATCATTAAAGTTTTTGTTCTACAAGTCTTGAAAATTTTCACTTCTGATTTCATCCTAAAAATGACACCTCACCTTTTGATCCTAGCTTTGCAAAGTTCAAACCTCAATTGCATTCATATGGAACCTGACTCGAGTTTCACTTGTGACTATTTTTGTGTTCAAAATTCATCCAGATAATGTGGTTTTTCTGAGCAGCCCAGCAACAGATAGCTTTCAAGTGATCCCTAATTGCAATTCAAGTAAAAATTCCCAAATCCTTTTTAACTATATCTAATGTCAATCCATTATATTTCAGGGAGAAAGGTATAAGAAACAGCCACATCTATTTAAAAGGACAGTAGTTTATTTGTTTACAACAGTTGGGTTTTGAAAAAGAGCTTTCCCCGGGTCTGCGCCAGTCTGTCAGAGAAAATTGAATATGTACACCTTTTCTAGTTAATAATATTTATTTACCTTTTTGTATATGCATATAAACACACATGTCTCTGATAAGCTTACAGTACACCTGCAAGGCTTATTCCAAAATATATGGGCTCAGTCTGGGGTTGCTTAACAGCAAGAGGAATAGTCTTGTAGTTAAAATGACGTCTCTAGCATTTTGCTAGCTAGCTCTCTAAATCTATATTTGGTTGATACCTATGCCCTCTTGAAACTGGCAGAGAGTTTTCTGAGTGGGCACAGTGCCACCCCAACAGATGGTCATAGGCAAAGGCATGCCAGAGAACCAGTATGTGCATCACATTTGAGTATTAAGTGATGGATTTCCATCCAAGAATGTCAAAACAGCAGTCAGTGCAGAACATCTGAGCCTATGGTTAAGGGGATATACTGACTATTCATGCTCAGAACTGGATTAACTTTCAAAATTGTGATTTCTTTAAAAAAAAAAAAAGAGAGAGAGAGAAAACCTTCTCCAGCTGTGAGATAACAAGGAGAGAAGGAAAGAGAAGTATTCATGAAATGCCCACCTTTAACAGCTCCCTGCGCATCAAGCACCTGAAATTTCTCCAAGTAAATAAAAATAGGCTTGCATGGCATGGCTCGATTTCCTGATGAACAGGCTGACTGACAGCAGAAATTAGACCTACAGATTACACATCGTGGTAGCCCACGTCTGCTTTCTGTTAAACACAGCCCAGTCCTGTTCAGGGTATGTCACACATCATGTCAATCCAAATTGTCACACACTGGTGAATAATACTGTGCCAAGAAGGTTTAGTGCATCTATAATTGACAACACCCTTTGCGCTAGGAAAATTAAAGTACTAGTGTAAAAAGATTAATTCTAAATTACATATTCTACATCTTTCTGTTAATTTCCTATACTGACCTACAGTAGTCGTAAAGCCCTGAAAGAAAAGAAAGGAATATATTGAGTAGTTTTATTTAGATCAGGCTTAACATTTATTTTCAGGAAATAAAAGACGTTGCTAATAAACAAGTTATACAATTCTTAATTATTATATTGTGAAGGTAAAAGCTGATGCTCTCTGGGGTGAGAAATATTGTTTGCACATTCTTCTTCCAAGACTTGTAAATAAATTATTTTTTGAATTTGTTTTAAAAGTTAAAGATAAGACACTGAGTACCAGGATGAGAAGAAGCTGCCATTAAGTACTCTGGGGCTCTGCAGCCACTGTGGAAGGGAGCGTTACTGTTCATACTCTTAGGCTGCCAACCCCACATCTTGCCTGGTATCTCTGACATTTTAGGATATATCTACACAGGAATACCATGCTGATCTATGTATTTCAGTCTAGTTGTGGCAGCCCAACTCTAATAAAGTGTTCATTTCACTTTTCTATCTATCTTGATCTATTTTCATTGTTAATCATAGAATTGTCTTGGTTGGAAGGAACGCTTTAGATCATCAAGTCCAACCATCACACTAACCTGCCAACCACCACTAAGCCATGTCCTGAAGCACCACATCTAACCATCTTTTAAATACTTCCAGGGATGGAGATTCCACCACTTCCCTGGGCAACCTGTTCCAATGCCTAACAACCCTCTATGAAAAAGTTTTTCCTACATGTCCCCTGGAGTAACTTGATGCCATTCCCTCTTGTCCTATCACTTGTCACTAGGGAGAAAAGGTCAGATCCCATCCCTCCACTATCTCTTTTTCAGGTAGTTGTAGAGGGAAACTAGGTGTCCCCTCAACCTACTTTTCTCCAGATTAAATCACAGTGTCAATAAAGCTTTCTCATTATGCTGCTTAATTGCACAGTGTTTACTAAAAAAGAAAAAAAAACCCAATAAAACCAAAACCCAAACAAAAAAAAAAACCCAACCCCAGAATCAAACATTTTGATTCTCCCAAAAATCATTGTTCTGATTTTTCTTGCTATTAACCATAGCATGGGTACCTAAAATGATGCAAAATCTGGGCTAGAAAGTTAGGCTAACAAACATTATTTTTGCCAATATAATTTCTGAACTGCTAAAGCGTAGTGGAAAACAACGTTCTGCTGAATGTCATCATCAGCATAATCATTGTTAAGAACTGGATAGAGCATTTAGGGCTGCTGAGAGCAGATTTTTTTTGCTAACAAAAAGCAGAGGTAATGTGTTGCTTTCTTAGTGTTAGCCTAAACAATTAAACAAGAATAGGATTCAAGTTTTAAAGCGTGGGAGGACTAGGGGGATGGGAGAGCAAGAAAACTTGCAAGCTCCTGTATGTACATTTCCCATTACTAATCAGATTTATGTATAAACATCCTATAGGACAATTCCATAAGGTGTGATCTCTGTACCATGCAGGTTAAGGGAAATTAACATTAGTTTTTTTCCTAAGCAAGGAAAGATGCTCCAAGCCAACATGATTGTCTTCTGCCTCCAGAGCAATGCAGGCATTCTTCACCTTTTCCAAGCTCCCTGGAAACGTACCTATTCAGAACTCTGCTTTCTCAGCTGTCTGCAAACTTGGCCACCTCATTCCAAAAACAGCTCTTCAGCTGCTTTTCTTCCATCCCTCCTTCTCTCCTCATGATCCTTTCAATGCTCTCTACATCATGGCTCTCCTCTTGCCCTGCTTGAGGAATGACGGGTAAAATGGCAAGGCAGTCTGAAACACACATGCCCACTCTAACTCCTGTTCCTAGAAACATTTGCATCACAGTCTAAAGATGCATTTAAGGATAGATACACAAGAAAGCAGCTAGCACAGGTACCATTTCCATTGAAACCCTTCATCCCAACAGCCACCATAGGAAGGAGACTGACTTTTCGCCAGGGTGCAAGTAAGATTTTCAGCTGAGTTCTGTCCTGCCACACAGTTTGCCATCAGTTGTGCCTGTGTTAGCTGAGTTACCTGAGCTGCTTCAGTGCAGGCATCTCCCTCATCTTTTTGCTGTGATAACAGTTTTAGTTTCTATAGATTTGCCATCCTATTTCCGACTACTCCAGATGTGATAATTTCCATGTTAATTCTCCCAGGATAGATTAAACGTTTGGGAAATTCTTTTGATTTTAGGTAGACGAGGTAGTTGAGAAGCAGCAAGACAGTAATTGCTTACATAAACATGTAAGGTGTCTTTCTGCAGGGAGATATTTTTTACCCAGAAAACATAAAAAGATTCAGACGAGGCTTTCAACTCTCCCCAAAATAATCTAGATGCTTAACAGAAGCAGTTTTCTTTGCAGTTACTGTGAAAGAGCATATAAATAACATCCAGATTTTTCCTTTGCAGCAGTTTCTACAGAAATTTGAATTTTCACATTCCCATTGTATTGAAAACTGGGGGCCAAGTTGTGTTTGTCCAGCAGCCTACTGTCGAAAAGGATGGTGAGAACTACTGTGTTGTAAATGTCTTCTAGAAGAGGAGAGCTAAAGAAGCAAAATAAATATGAAGCCATGGGAACTGAGCTGCAAAGAGGAGAACTCTGCTCTGGGTTGGTGTGATTGCCAACACACAATATTTCTGTGGCATCCGGAGTTGCTGAGGATGTAGTTTTTGATTGCCCTGACAGATGCTCTCCTGTTACATCCCCATATCGAATAAACAGCATTGAGGAAGCTCTGGGCAGCTTGTTGAAGGCAGGCATTTTGTATGGGGTACTGACTGCAATCTCTGCACCTCCATCACAACACTCTGCGTTGCAGATGGCAGCATTTGCTAAAGAAAGGGCTCCAGTTCCCCATAACAGGCATATTACCAGAGCTCCGTTTTTGCCCTCTTCTTTCCCAATATTCTTTCAGCCTCTTCTTGCTCTCCTTTCAAGCAGTGCCTAGCTCCAGGGGTGCTTCCGCATCTAGGTTTGCTTTGATATGCTAGCATCCACATTCTACTGACCCTGGCCTAGATAGGACTGCATGAACAATTCTCAGATTCCCTGGACTTCCAAAATAGCCTAGGTCAAAGCACATGGGAATTCATTAGTGCATTATATATAAAAAAAAAAGGGGGGGAGGGAGGGTTCTGGGAAGTAGTTGGCAGTTGTACGCTGTTATCTGTAAGACTTTCCGAGTACTTCCTTTCTTTGTCACCGGTTAGTGCAGTATTTTCACATCTCTACTCAAAACTGAGAACCCTGAGGTAAGAAGACACTTGAAAGAGCAAACCTGGAAGGTTCAAGAGCTGGTGTTAGCCTTCTGAAACTCTTCCCAGAGATTTGATTTGTGATGAGGACATTGTCCTCAAATCAGTCACCTCTTGTCATTTGTCCAGTGTCCTAACGTTTAAAAGGCAAGAGCTACTCCAGAGAAGTGCCTTTTTCTGGAGGAAAAGACTGAAAGAGGAAAAATTAACATGAAAGAGAGCGCACCAGGCTGCAAAAGGGTGATTTCAGGATGCGTGTTCATGGTCCCGAGGAGCTCAGAATACTGGGGAGAGGAGCAGTAGAGTAAATGTAACAGGTCTTTTAATTGGAATAACAGTGGTTCGGTTTTCTTCTGCAAAGAGTAAGGCCTGGTGTAACAGAAGTACACATCTATTTATCTTACTTAGATAGAAAACGAGCCTGACTCCCCACCACAGAGCTCTGGTTTTACAGTAATATACCTCCACTGATTTTTCAAGCGATTGGTAACACCCTTGAGTAAAACGGTCGTGGAACGGATCCAGGACATGTATTATTTATTATCTGTAAGGGGCTGTAAATGGTGGCATACACATCCTCTCAGAAAGCAGGGCTGTGTAAAGATTTGAAGGGTTTTCCATAACGTTTTCCCAGGTTTGTTTCTCACCTTCCAGGATTTTTGTGTTTCAGCACACACCCACAGGACAGCAAACTGCCTGCGAATCCCTGTGAAGTCAAAAAGATCCCTTACAATGCTTTAACTTGAGAGCTGACACACCTCTGCTGGAAACCATCCACCACTTTTACGGTGAAAACTACGCAACAGCAGAATTCATTTGCAGTTTGCAACAAATCCTCTACGTCTGAAGGGTTTGAAACTGAATCTGAGCAAGAACTTTCCTGCCAAATAAGTTTGTTTACTGACCAAACTGTAAGCATGATTTCCCTGCTGGTTCCTTGCACCTACTGACACCTTATTTTTTCTTTTTTCACTACAAAAGTAAGGAAACACTATGTATCTGTGCTTTATTTATAGAACAAATGCTAGAAAAGCAGGTGTGAATCTCTACTGGCTACTTCTTTTTCCACAAGACTTTTTGGTTGCTAGTTTCTGAGCCATTTATAGTGTAACCTATTCACAGCACAGAATCACAATATCTAAATCCTGATACATTGAAAAAAAAATCACTCTTAAAGGCTTGAAGTACCAGCATGCCTGAGGGTGAGGAAAACAGTATGGGTCCAGTGATTTAAGGGATAAGAAAGGGGTTTTGGGGATTAATATGTAGTGTATGTTTTTTCTTCCAGCATTATATGCCACTTGCCAAACTGTTTGATGCTGTGAATTAGTTGGGATTTTTAATTTCATGAATAATTCACGATTCAGTGCAGTGATTCCAAAAGTCATAACACCTTATCATACTTTCATATCAGTGCTCAACATGGAAGGGAATTCTGAGTTGTTGCTAAAAGTATTGTGATGTCTTGGAGAGTAAATGTAGTTCAGACAAACATTAATACAAATTCTCATGTGTTTACATGTGTTTTCTTCCATCTAATCTTCTGTGTAACCCACAGGTAAACATCTTTTTTTTATCCACAGCACCCAATCGTACTCCATCACCGGTACCCACAATTTCATCACCTGCTATGCATTTCAGTGGAATTTCATCCATTTTCTTGAGTTATCAGAATTTTGCCTTCAGGCCACCAAATAATCAGGTACCGTAGTAGCTAAAGTAGGTTTTGCACATCCCATCTGAAACTAAATTGAACTTCAAAATATATTGCTGTCACCTTTCCTTGCAGACATCAACAGAGAACAAGAGACCCAAGTAAGAAGACAGCATAGATCAAGAGAGAAAATGATCCTGAAGTAGAAGTTCTGTCACTGAAAGGGACAAAATTTTATCTCTGATAATGATGGTCTGAGCTAATAGGGAACAGATCTTCAAATACCCCCAAAAAAAAAATTTCTAAGCCTTTCTTTGTGAGATAGATACAGAAAATCCATGCTGCTCCAGGGCAGGAAGGAGATTAGATCTATGCAGGACAGGACAGGAAGCATCATCACAGAGCATGTGTGACATGAAAACTTACTAAATGTAGTTAAGGACCAAAGAGAGAACTCTAGAAATGTGCACCCTCAAAATACTTATTTTATCCAGTATCTTGGACCAGTCCCAGAGTAGGGAGGCAGAAATGTATTAACTTAGAGCAACTCCAAACTGATGGCTTCAGGGAGCACAGATGGGGCTTATCCTCATGTGTTGTGACAGATCAGTTCCCCACCACAGACGACTTGCTAAGTTCACAGTAGGTCTCAGAAGTCTGAAAGTGAGAGAGTCAGCTTTCAGCATGCAAAGGAAAGACTTGTTTTTAACTGCACTTAGGGGAAGAAACATGGATCTGTCCTTTTGCCACAGTACCTGCAAATCAGGGTCAATGAGAAAAGCAGAGGCCAAACTATCTGCATTTTGCTGAATCATGTACAGAAAAAGGAAGATAAAATGCAACTAAATTGGAATGGCAGCATTTCATGCTCTGTTTGCACTGGTGCCAAAGCAAAGTACAAAAAGAATAAAGGTTTTAGTCCAAGATATCTAGCTAAATACCTGAAATCATTAGTATAGAGGCTCAGAACTCCTTAGCTGTTCTTAACTCACTGTTATGAATAGCCTTTTGACTGTTGTCCATACAGTCCCCAGCGTTTAGGTGTCTTTCAGGAGTTAAAAGGGTTTCGATACGGTATGATTCTAACACAATAAAATAGGGACAGTTAATGGAATTATTTGCCATCGATGGCTATGAATAAATTAGGCACTATTTGGAATAACAAATGTCCATACGGGTGGGTAAATGGTAGGGAGTTTCAGGGTCCATGTGAATTATTTGATGAATAATTAGGAGTTAGATCATGTTTTTAGTCAAAGCAGACACAGGTGAGCTTAAGAAAATCGGAAATGCTAGAAGAAATCCACCTGTAGCACCGCAGAGCTGTTCACTGGAGCTAAGACAACTGACTCAAACCAGCAGGCAACTGAACTATTATTCCTTTGAAAATAAAGGATTAGAAACTCGTGCAGCCAGATGTGAGCTTGGATGAAACAAGGAGACAGAATTTGGTTTGATAGACAGGGAAGGGAGTGCCTCTCTGTTCCTGACTCTAAGTTAAATAAGCCCCTAGAATAGCATTCGCGGCAGGTTTTCTCTGTGCCTAAGACAGTGATAATGATGAGAATAATACATTTCCCTGGTAGGGTTCCACTTAGAACACAGCGTTCTGTTCTTGTCAATTCAGATTAAACAAGACATTTCAGAATTTGAAAAGTATAGAGGGAGAGTGCAGTCAACTATAAAGAAGGAATTGTACAAAAACAAGTAAACATGCATGTCTCAGAGGTTGGGGGAAAGCTAAAGAGATAACATCCTGAACATGTGTACAGTGAATCTGACAGGTGTGACGATGCCGCTCCTGCAGCCATGTGCGAATGTAGCCATCCGTAACAGTGTTCTATAAATATTATAGACAGAAACTGAATACAAATTATGTTTAAGGTTGCCCAAATACCCATTACAAGATAATGTTTTCAGTGAATTACTAAATGAGCCATTCAGACACACAGTTTTATGGGTTTTTATTTTTCAGACATGCATTATACACCTGCCCCGTGAAAGTATGGGACACGTTTCTCCTAAGGGTTTGACAGTTTCCAAGAACAATATCATGGAAATACGCATTTTTCCCTATTTAGAAAATAATTTTAAAGTCATTTTACTGTCAATCTCTAGTGTCTTTCAAGCTTTCAGAGTGAAGGCTTGAAATGCAATTGACTTGAGTTGTTCTGCTGTCTTTTGCCATCCCTAAGAAAACTTTCCCTGTGATAAAAGGATCTGGGAAATTTTGATCTTATGAGGATTGCACCGATGAGGAACGTGGTGGAGTTCAGCAGCTTTGGGTGGATTGAACAGTCCATTTTGACAGGTCTTCCATGTAGTCAAACTCTGTTTGCACCATTTTGCAGAGCAATCATAGAAAAGAATCATAGAATGTGTAAGGTTGGAAGGGATCTTTAGAGGTCACCTAGTCCAACCCCCCCTGCAGTAAGCAGGGACATCTTCACTAGATCAAGTTGCTCAGAGCCCCATCAAGCCTGACCCTGAATATCTCCAGGGATGGAGCCTCCACTACCTCTATTGGCAACTTGTTCACGTGACCTACCACCCTCAGATTGAAGAACTTTTTCCTAATATCCAACTTAAATCTCCGCTTTTCAAGTTTAACACCATTACCCCTCATCCTATTACTACATGCTCTCATGAACAGTTCTTCCCCAGTTTTCCTATATAGAATCATAGAACCATAGAATCGTAGGGGTTGGAAGGGACCTCAAGAGATCATCGGGTTCAACCCCCCTGCCAAAGCACCTTTCAGGTATTGGAAGGCTGCTATAAGGTGTCCCCTGGAGCCTTCTCTTCTCCAGGCTGAACAAGCCCAACTCTCTCAGCCTGTCTTCATAGGAGAGGTGCTCCAGCTCTTTGATCATTTTTGTGGCCCTCCTCTGGACACACTCCAACAGGTCCATGTCCTTCTTGTGTTGAGGATTCCAAAGCTGGACACAGGACTCCAGGTAAGGTCTCACCAGAGCAGAGCAGAGGGGCAGAATCACCTCTCTCTATCTGTTGGCCACACATCTTTTGATGTAGCCCAGGGTAGAGCTGGCCTTCTGGGCTGCAGATGCACCTTGTTGACTCATGTCCAGCTTTTTATCCATGAGTACCGCCAAGTCCTTTTCCTCAGGGCTGCTTTCCAGCACATCATCTCCTAATGGCACCTCTGGGATCACTACTAGACTTTCACCTACAAGGAGAATTGCTGCGCTCAGTTGCAAGATGCAGTCCCTAGTACGAAGAGTGAGCTTCCATTCCTTTGTCTCTTGGTGCCCCCCAAGCATGGAGGAAGCTGGTGCAAGATAAGGGGTAGACAAGTGGCTCCAGGGGAGTTGTAGACCAGGAGATATATACCTGGAGATGTGAGCTGGGAGGGCGGGGGGGAACAGCTGGGGAGAGAAGTGGGGAGGAAGAGTGAAAGAAAATGTCAAAGGTGGGCCAACAGGGATTTCGAGAGAAGGAAACTGAGGTGGAGAAAGGAGCAGTGTTCTTTGATCGTTGAGTAGGAGAACAAGGATGCTGTTTGCATAGGAAGGATTGCCTATATCCTGCTTCTTTTCAGAATTAAAAGCTGAGCCCAGAGGCCACATCTGTGCAGTGTGTGGCAAAACACATTGTCCTATTCTATGCTGGCCTAATCAGCTTCCTAAGCCATTAAGGACTCTCGGTTGCCACCGGCTTTTTCATTAGATGCTGCAACAGAAACCCAGGGAGCCAGGAGTCTGAACCCTGCTTGGTAAACCCAGATCAGAACCCAGTATTGCTCTGTCTGATTAGATATCTATGCAATGGGGGCTGCTTTCTTCATGTGGGTATTTTATTTGCTTATTTTCAGCTAAAAAAAAATAACCTTATGCCTTTAAAAAATATTAAACTTGTAAAGTCAATTTAAAGGTTAAGAATGACCAGAACTAACGCTGCTTGTGCTGTCTGATTTATACAATATCTTCAATTACAGGATCACATATCATTTTCTGCAGAGCCCTCGTCTCAGTCGGGATGGACATGATATGTGGATGAACCGGGCCATGTGGGGATTGCGTTATGGTGCCATTAGTGTCTGAGGGTGGATTCAAAGCACCCTGATTGCAAAGCAAAGTACGCACATTTAAGGCGCTTGCTCTGGGAGCTTAAAGATGCTCAGTGATGAAGGTTGAAGGGTGAAGATCAGGCCAGCAATGTACAGTAGATACCTTTACTTAACAGCAAATATTCCCATATTTGAATTAAATTAATGGTATATGTTTCAGTTTCATGTACAGGCTGCCTTGCTAACCATCATTAACTGTCTCATTTCCAGAGTCATGACAGCAATTGTTCCTGTGGAGAGTTTTTAAGAGGATACCCCATTATCTGCAATAGCAAATGTCCATTAAGTCACTAATTGACAAGACCTCTGTCCAAATTGCTTATTTCTCTTGAATGAATTGTTTTACCTAACAGATCCAGAACTTTTACCCGAGGCCTGCATGTGTAAAATACGCTTTCTTTTCATTTGAAACAGAACACTGACCTCCAGGAGCTGAGTTCAGCTTCCAGATATCTTTTCTAAATTAAAAGGAAAGACAAATTAAAAGAAGACATAGAAAGAACGTAGAAACTCATTTGTATTTTCTGTCGTTTTCTATCCATCCAGCTGTGTTCAGAACTACAGCTGGTACAGAGACCACACCGATGTTGCTGCAGAGAAATATATCCATTATAGTGGAGAAGCTTGTGTGATTGCTCATAAATGCTTTACAATAATGACAGCCACACCTCGGAAGCTATCATGGTCCTTTTCCCTGGAGAGCAATATGCAAGCCATACTTAGTGTTTAACCTTTTCTGAGAGGGCAAACGAAGCAGGAGTCAGGCATAATCAAGAACGAGAGGAGGGGAACAGTGTAATCAAACCCACTTTTCAAAAATGCCATTCAAGGAGTTAGCTCTGGTTTGGTTCAATGGGTCCTTCTTTTCCTGGGGCTGGGGGCGATGAGGGGGGCAGGACAGTTGGAGATGCAGAGGCTAGCTGTCAAAACACTTCTTGACAGATCCAAAAAAATAAAGCTTTTCCAGGTTAATTTCCATATTGACCAGACAGCTACCTCACTCGGCCGAGTCAGGGACCTCCCTTTGGAAAGTCTTTTCCCCACATTGGGTAAAGTGAAAGTACCAGTTTTGTTCAACCACATGCCCTCCCACCCACATGTGTCCACGTGCCACAGCACACCGGGGATGTGCTCATGCATTTGGCCTTGGAGCAACGAAATCCCCAGTGCCTTTGCAAGTGATTTCAGTGCATGCAAGACAGAACCACTCATAAGCATTCAAAATACCCATGGACATCTCTAAACGTGAAAGGAAGGGCACAGCCCCTAAATACATGATCCTAGATTCATTTGTAGTATACTGTAGTATACTATGGTAATAGCAGTCTGTCTTTAATGCTAAAGAGCACATAGGAGTTTCTAATCTGAATACAGATCCTTTATTAGCTCACCACTGAGCGTGAGCCTTTGTGTCTGGAACAAAGTGTTGCTGCAGCAGCCAGAGACATATGAAAGACCTTTGTGCTATAATGGCCACTGCTAGTGTGTTTTACCCTCTCAAAAATCCGGGCTATTGCTATACATTTAGCATGTTACAAGTACATATCTCACATCTAATTTGACATTAAAATTGTTGTAGTCGTTGTAGTGGGGGGGATTTGATTTTGTTGGGGTTTTTTTGTTGTTTTTTTTTCTTTAAGTGCTAGGGAGGTAAATGAGAACATAATTACATTGTCAAAGTCAATAATCGCAAGCAGCGTCTGTCAGGTCTTGCTGTGCTCAGCACTGTTTCACAGGAACTGCTGGGGAGCTCTTCCGCCACCAATCCATTTGGCTCCATTTAAGAACTGAGTACAGGAAGGTAGTTATTGTACAAGATTAGTTTCCTGTATGCTGCAAATTGGCAGTAGCAGAAAAATACAGGATGAATTTATTAGCTTGCAAGGTCAGCTAATAAAAAGAAAACTATGTAACTCGGGTTGTTGTTTACTTTAAGTCTAAGCTTGCCTATTAGACTTCATGCAAAATTTAAACTAGTTTACTCCTGCATCCCCAGCCTGCAAAACTATTACAGAAAAAAAAAGCCAAAAATAAAAAAAAGCCAAAACAAATAAAAATGCTTAGATATGAAATCTAGTCTGGATGTTTGCATTCAAGGAATTTAGTGGGGTTAAAATGCCCCACTCTTTAGAAAGAAAAAGAGGTCTGTACTAAATGTGCAGACCTTGAGATCCACAGAGAACTGTACCAGTTAGGTTTTGTCACTACTACATAAAGAATACAATGATAAAGATGATCCTATAATATTTATTTTGTGCAATGAGCACTAGTGTCAAGTTTTATATTTGGGAGAGATCGCTGCTGTTAATGAGATTGAGATTTTGGCCTAAACCTCATTTTTAATCAAAGTTCAAGGGAAAAATAACATAATTTTCAGACAAAAGATTGTATTTGAGGATGATAATAGTATTGTGATGTTCCTGGGGAATAATATATGGCACAAGTGTAACTTACTGGTGTCTTTTCTTGCCACAGACTGTAAACGGACTATGGTAAAACACTACCACTCTTCTGGGAAAAAAAAAGGAACTCTGCTTCAGACAGAATTGGGGTCAGATCAGCAGGAGTTTTCTCCATAAGCTGAAGACACATGCACACTCACATGCACACACACACAAGTGGAAAACTGGATAAAAAGAGGGGTTTTGAACTCTGTTGCAATACCTATGCAATAAATTTTACTCCAGATTAGCAGTCAGAAATTCCAAGTACTTAAATTGCTTAACTGGATTTTGTTAAAGCTCCTAAATATCTCAGGTAGTCATAGCAGTTAAGTGCCCAACTTACTCTGAACCACTTTGAAGTATATGAGGCGCCCATTCACATCATTCCAAGGGAGAAAGTTTCCTAGGGAGAAGATTTAGGCTGAAGCCTTCAGACACACTGGTGTGGGCACTTTCCAGTGGCCCCACACCTAACCTGTGCTCCTCACTGAGATGCTGTTTCACCTGCTCTTTGGGTAGGACAACAGAACTAAAACTTTCCACACAGCCAAGTCCTTCTGAAAAGCACTGATCTGTTATAGTTACCCACTGGCTCCTTGCTGTTCGTTATGAGGTGGAAGGATAGGATATGTTACCTGCCTCCCTTTACTGAGTCCTTCTCATCTTGTCCAGGGATCAGCACTCAGGTCTGTCCCTTTCAAATAAGTAGAAATCTTAACAGCGTGAGATCAAATTTTGCTATGCCCCGATGATCTCGTTCAACTGATCCTTGCATCAAATGGTTACTCTGAAAGGTCTCCTGACACCAAACACCCAAATCCAGCCTTCAAGAGCAAGCATTTTCTCTGCCTCTTTCTAAACAGAACCATCCAGAAGCTCGCTGCTTGTCAGATTCAATTAAGTCAATGAAGGGCGAAGGATGGAAAAACAGGGTTATGACAACAGTTAGCAGATCCGTGAGCTAAGTGAAAGCAGTAGATGGTGTGGGTTACTATACGTGGTATACTCCTTAGCACTGCAGGAGACTGAGCTTTCCCATTCTTGAGACCCCACGTCCCATCATGGTGTCATACCCAGAGCTGGAACACACTGGTCTGTCTTTGGGAATGGAAAGCTTGGGCACACCGTAGCTAAGAAAGCAAGACCCAAGGCAGAGCAGACAAAAGTGCATCTGACTTTCAGTGGGAAAGGCTAAAACCTGGCTACTATTCTTTGCTTTCTAGGCATCAAAATAACACAGTAAACCCCAGACATTTCCTGGGAGTAGGAGCCACCTCACTTTCTAGCTGTGGAAAGCTGAGGTTTTAGTTGCTTACACTGCTGCCTGCTGTTCTGTTGGGTGCCTACCCTCGGGGAAAAAAACACAACAGTATCATGAAATGCAGGAGGGCAAAGGCACGAATTCCTCTGTCCTGTTTAAACACACCGTTTCTAGGCTGAATTCCCACAGCTGATGAAGGCACATAGTCCTCCTCTAATATAAATGAGCAGCTTCACTGTCCAGGCAGCCTTGCACAACTTCACTGCCCAGCCTCGTGCAGAGAATGTTCTGTGTACTCAGATGTAGGCCCAGGCTGTGCCTGTACCCTGACCTCATATCTGATTAATGCTCACCTCATAGCGACACCAGCCTGCAACTCAGGTGAAGGGAACCCGGGTGGGAGCCACATCATCAGGGAAACAGGACTTTGATGTGCACTGTGGTGGAACCAAGAAAGAAAACTCACCCTCAGGAACCCCACTAACCCTCCAGAGACGCTCCCCACTCACCATCACTGAGGTTTTGTGGTGGGGCCTCCCTGCCTTATGTAGAGGTGCTCTGAGCAGATCTGAGCATTTCTTGACTATATGTCATCAGCTAAAAAGAGCGTCAAGGGCAAGAAACCAGGCCCTCTGTTCTCCCAGAGGAGCATCTTCATGGCTAGAGTCTCAGATGCCTTCCTGTTTATTAATTTCTCCATCTACTACAGTCCCGGGCTGCCCCAACCCTGAGGCCCCAGCCATGCCTCCTGCACTTTGTATGCCCACCCTGTATGATTTAGTCATGAAGGTTCACCCAGGCAGTTTCAGATTTGCTGGTCTCCTGTGGCAGATGAATGAGTCGCAGTGGAATGCAAACCTGTGGAAATAAGTCACCTAAAAAGCAGTTTTCTGAAACATCTCAAGCCACCTCTAAAAAAGGCAAGGAAGACAAATGCAAACTCTTATTAGAGTAAGGAGAGTAATGCACAGCATCAGAGGAGTTAAAGCAATTTGCAGCACACAAGACTTCAGTGCTGAGTCTCTATTATCTGTAGTCAGCAGAGGCAAATGCTGTGCCCTTAGCACTGTCGCACTGTGAAACTAGAGATTAAATGTAATGATGTCAGAACCAAGAACTGACCCAGGATTTCAAATTGTTCGGCAGACCAAAAGCACCAGGCACCCAGGGTTTCTAATGGCAAATCAGCAACTTCCTTAATTCAGGATTCAAAGATTAGTCTCTGGCAAAATGGTGCTTTTCCTTGTCCAAGTCATCTCCAGGAGAAAAAAAAAAAAAAAGAGGGAAATACTGTTTGGACATATATAGTTACCATAGATTAGATGCAGATGCACTGACACAGCAAGATTATTCATTGGTGCCGATTCATACTAGCTGATGATCTAGACTAGGTTCCTGGGATGTCCAGTGCCTTCTGGAAGATCTTGAGTGAGTCACAATGTGTCAAGAAGATTTAATCAACAGGGATTTTGGAGGTTACAGTTTCAATTTAATCTAAGCAGATTTAGGGGCTTTGGTCAAGAAACTAGAGATAACTTTCATTTTCATGTTGGTCACATTGGGAGGAATACTGAAGAGCATTTTGCAAAAGCTGGTCCTGAGCCAGGAAGCTTTTACTCACATACATAGCCCTGCTCACCAAGGTTCCCCACCAAAAGAAACAAAAATGCTCACTTCAGAGTTACCTCTCAGCATGAGAGTTGCCCTCTGCCTGCTGTCTGCTAGGGCATCACGGAAGGCAGGAGGCCCTGGGAGGCAGGAGGGCAGGTGCCCCTGCCCGCTTCTCTCCATATGGCAAAGTAGAACCCTTGGAGCAGGACAGGGGTGAGCAAGGGTGACCCTCCTTTCCTCCCTCCATTCTTTCCCAAAGGAAAGTGAGGTTGCATCTTGAAATCTTTCCTTAGCATCTCTCTAAGGATTTTTACCTGTAATTTAATCTGGGTAAGGCCTGTCAATGTAGCTGAGCTGGTCTATGGCAGGAAGTAGGGTAGGCCTGCCTTGAGCCACCCTGTTTGGGTGAGACGAAGGATGCAAGTCTGCGTCCTTCAGAGAGGAGAGTCACAGAAAAAGTGGTCTCCAGGATGGTGAAGTAATTGTGAGCAAGCCATGACACGATGCTGAGCAGGAAAGGGTTTGTGTTCACCTGCATGAGGATTGCACAAATCTTCCTTTCTACTGTCTAGTTGTCTTGGTCTTTGCAACTGAAGTGAAAACGTGAGCTCTGAGGGAGCAAGAATTTGATTTGGTTTTTAATCCTAACACAACCTGCCTTCTAAATTGCAAACCAAATCCAGGTTTTATCAATCTCTGCCCCACAGTCTTGCCGAGATTTTTCACATTCCTTTGCCAGCCAGTTTAATTAGAATGTTAAGGCTTTCATGTTCAAAGTGTCCACTTCGAACTGATGGGGTCAGAAGAGTTCAAAGGAAAGGATGAAAAACCTCCAAAGTCTGAAACAGAAACAAGCCTGGAGCCTTATCCCAGCTTCGCAAATGCTGAGAAAGTTTGGATCTGGAGGCAGAGATTGCAGTCGGAGTTTGTAGGCAGAAGGGAAAGTTATGTTTTTCACACCGTGGGGCATCTCCACATGTTGTGAAGCTGATCAAACTTTCCACAAATCCTGAGCCAACAGGGCTGCTCCATAGATACTTAGTCCACAAAAGAGAATATAGACACTTCTTTTGCTTGCTTAGTCCTAAACCACCTGGCAGAAGATTTTACATCTGGAGAATTTTGTTACCACTAACGAGCTACATGTATTTTTGAGACGACACTTGAATATAGAGGGTCATGCCAGGCATCATATATGAGGAACAGCATTATTTCCCTGTTTGTAATTGTGACTTGTCACACTTCCCCAACACCCACCCATGGAAAAAAAAAAGTCTAACAAGTTATTAAAAAACAGAATATAAATATTAAAATTAGTTTCTACAATGTAGTGCATGTTCAGTGACTGTTTGGACCTACTAATCCAAAATATTACAAGTTGCATGCCTGGTTTTGAAATAAGGGACATGACAAACTCAGGTGGCAGCATTTCTGGTGTTATTCAAAGAATACAACATAAAGATTTATTCCTACTCACTAGTGCGGAAACACAGAGCTAAATGAATAAAAGAATGAATACACACACTGTAAAAAAACACTTTTCCCCCCAGGCAAGATTAGATGTCTGGTTAAACTGTTCTGCACCAAGCCCGTCATGCGTAGCTGTGCACACCCTGCTTGCAGAGAGAACAGTCTCCATGTCCCAGCAAAGAGGGGGCTGAACCCTACCAAACGGGTGTGGGTCACACCCCAAGACAGGCAGGTTTGGGAGTTTTTGACCTATTCCCAATCAGACAGCCTGACAATTAGAAGTGGATATGTCTCGTGTTTACCCCAAAACAATGTACAGGAGGCAAATCACAAAGTGCCATCAGTGCCTAAAGACCAACATGTTACATCAATATACATTTTCTGTAAATGGTGAAGTAGTAACAAAAGTTGCAGTGGAAGCATAGACCTACACCCTGGAGCTGGGGTAGGAGCAAGTTTTGCCAGGATCACTGTGCCTATGATGAGGATTTTGGGCTTTTCCTGTCAGGGCTGTGTCCATCAGATACATCCCTTGTTGCTGCCCAGAGGTGTTTACCAGTCTGGAGTCCATAGCCTTATCTGACTTAAGAGCAGAACAGCCATACCAAAGGTCATCTATCTGGAGATGGAGAAAGCTCAGAAAGCTGCTGTACAATTACTGTCATCCCAGTTTTCCTGATCAAAGGGTGAAAGGGTGTACAAGCTCTCCCAGCTTGTGAAAAGGAGGACACTTGGAGGAATGCATCTTCTGGCCTTGAAAACATACCCAGCAGCCAAAGTCCAAGAAAAAGGAATTGGAATGCTAAGGATCGATGTTGATTGAAAAAGATATTAAATAACATTTGGAGCAGAGGCAGACTGGCAGAAAGGGAAGTAGAAAAACTCTTGCCACAGTCCAAATTAGTCACATAAGACAAGAAAAAGGAATGAGGAAAATATGTAAATGCTATGGGAGGAAAGGATATGTTTTTCTCCCTTTGGATCTTTTGCTCCCCTCTGCCTTCCTGTGTCCCCTACTTTTTTTTTTTTTTTAATTTTAAATAAAAAGCCAAAACAAAACAAGGTAAAACTCATCTATCCTACTCTGTGTCTACCTCTACACCAAGCTGGACCCTAAAAATACTACAGAGAGCTGTGACTCATGCTCACAAGCACTGGGTGATCAATGGAAACTTTGAGGAGTCTTTTGTAGGTATTTGTGTACGAGAACATGCACATAAGAGAGACAAAGAGCAGGAATGTGTTGCTATTAGATACCTCCCCGTGTCCTGATGAATCTGATGTGTGAAGGTAGCACTTATTCTGCACTCCAGAAGGCATGCTGTGTTATTCCTCTGGTACAATTGTTTTGGTCCTCTTATCAGAGCATATGTTAATAGCTTTATGCTACTTACACTGAGAGCTGGAAATTGCGAGGAATTTCAAAGCTCCATCGGGAAGGAAGTAAGAATGGCAGATGCCCCAGAAACACCCTACAGAGAGATTTAGCTCCTAGCTGCATTTTTACCTTCAGACTATTTTTTCAGGCACTTACTATTTCCCCTCGACCTGCAGAGACACTTATTTTCAGTAACATCTCCCAGTGCAGGGGAAAAAAAAAAAAAGCTATTCTTATTCACTTACATTAATTAACTGAGAGTAAAATCTGCTTCTGAAATAACATCAAATTAGTAGAGCAGAATAGCATATTAAGCTTGAACACATCAAAGTGCTGAATGAAGCTGCTCGGCATCTGTGGTAAAGCATCTTATATGCTTGCTTTGTAAATCACAATAAAGAAAAAAGTGATTTGTACAGTACTTTTGGCAGCTTTTGTGTTTTCTGTCATATATTTCACCTCTTTATTCCCGTCAGAGAGTACTGTGTTTATATTATTAAAGCCTTTAGAATAATGAAATATGTATCAGGAAATATCAGTAAATACAATTAAACACTGCACAGTTGCATTAGAGCACTTTCGCTGAGAATTAATGAAATAACGTGATGTGCAATGGCATATCCTTTCTGCCTTTTCTTTTCAGCATTTCATGCTTCTTGAGCACCCACTGCAAAAATCATCCCTGGGAGGAAAAGAGAGAAATAAAAAGCTTCTTTAAAAAGCAATGAATTTGTGAGACACTATAACCCCCCTGAGACATTCCATGGACTTGAGTTTAGAAACACAGAGCAGGCTGACAGTGTCAAGCCGATGCAATATGAGGGGAAAATAGTTGATGATCCTGATTCTGTCAGGTTTTAGGAAAACCAGGAAAGTGTATGAATGCTCTGCAAGAGCATTATCTGTGACCACAGCGGACAGAACAATGTCACATGCAGCTTCCTTGCTTGGATTGCTTCTTCTCAATGCAGAGTAGACATCATTCGTTAGATCAGGAAAATGGTTCTCTTTTCTCAGGTAACCTCTGTCTCTGTTTCAATCTTAGTTGTCCTTCACAATCTCCTGGTTTGTCTTTACTTTTGAAGACATGGGGGGTGGGGAATCCACCCTGCTGAAAGGCAAATAATGGGGTGAATTGCCATCTCCCATGAGGTCATGTTATTTCACCAGAAATCTTCTCCAAGCAGGGTCAGCAGCAGGAGCAATTTGCTCTCTTTCAGAAAAAAAAAATCCTACATAAACTATCAAATGAACCCTACTGGGGCCAGGTTCAGACAGTTGTGGTTTTGATACACTGCCCATATTATTTGATGCAAGGAAACAAGTGCCACATCAGGAATCGCTACAGCAGAGGGATGGGTAATGAGTGAAAAGAAAGGGGTTGCAGACATGCCCTCAGGTAAATCTGCACCTGAGAACTGATCTCCACCTATAAAAATCCATATGTCCTCCATGCTCAATAGCATAAATCCATGAGACAGCTGCATTTTGGAAGCTCCATGAAGTCCCAGACCATGTCCCTGAGAAGCAAACAATGAGGTGGTCCAGGAAAGGCTCTCAGAAGGAAGATGTGGACTGGCAATGGTGCTCTGCAAGAGAAACTTAAGCTTCCTATGACCTCTCAGCCTGGGAAGGAGGCAGAAGGGGTATGACAGTAGTCTTAAGAGACAAGAGTGGCATAGAGGATTGAAGAGGAAATGTTAGAGTACAAAAGCTATTGTTTCTTCAAAACAAGTGAGTTTGGATTTTTTTTTCTATGTGGCACATAATTAAACTATGGGACTTTGGCAGCTGCAGGATGGTAGAAAGCCAGAAATAAACATAGATTTAAAGCTAACTTTGCAGACTCATAGAAGGAAAACCTCTTGTGAGCTACTAAGAGGCAAGGTATCACTTCTGCACCAGGTGGACCCTAGCCCACTGCTGTTGAAAGGTCTGAATGGAAGGACCATTCATCACGCTCTGCTTGTTCTTACACCCACCCGCATCATCAGTTACTGGACTGTGTCAGAGGGAAGATAGGGAGCCTGTCAGACCACTGTGGTCTGTTTCAGTACAGTTTGTTCCTCACATCCTTATGCTAACTGCATTTACAGTGCCTGAGCTCAGATCCAGCTCCTGTGCCAGTGAAGACTGGCTGCTGCTTGCACAGTAAATGACCAAGAGTCATGTTTTTTGGCTCCCATAGCACCAGAAATTTCTGGTATTGAGAACCTCTGTGCATATATACAATCTGTATCCTGTATATCTCTATATACTAGTTACACTTTCAGCTCAGAGCAGCCGATCAGTGTGCATGTAGCAACAGGTCAAGCACGGATGGACCTGTAGTCCATCAGGCAGCAAGCTAGATCATGTAGATGAATGCTGAGAATGAGAAGACAGTAGGTGATGTAGTCACAGCAAAGCAATGGAAAGGAAATGTGTAGGAGGTATGGGACTGCATTTTGAGGAAAGCAGCTGTTTGATGAGAGTTTGAGGCTTTATGGTAAGAGAAGGAGCAACAGCTTGGAGCTGGAGTTGGAGATTTTAGTTTGTTGAATTAGTATATTAGCAACTGGATTGATATTACTACCACTAAGAAACCAAATCCTAAGAATATGGAATTTATCACCAAACCATTGGCTAATTTAAGTCCATTTAACAGATATCTTGATTAATTCCCCTACCTGCAAAAATGAAAGAAATTTTATACCTCTCTGTGACATCGTTCTGCTCAGCTCCTCTCTGTTAAAATAATCTCTGTTTGAGATATATTTTATCAGCATTGAAAGAAGCTTCTTGTAAGTGTAAAATAATTAGGAAAGAAGAGTTCAGAAATTTTAAAAAGGGCATGTACTTTATTTTGTCCAAATAAATACTTTGATATATTTCACATTAAAAAATAGCTTAGTAACTTTCCCGTTCAGCTCAATTTTCTTTGAAATTAAAAAGCACCAGAATAGAGGGGGAAAAATAAGATTTGGCTAGTTGTGCTCCGTTTACATTTTATTTATGTGGATCAGCTGCAAAACAGAGTGTTAATGCTATCCATCTTTAATGAACCTTTGTACTAAGGACAGGGAGTTTATGAGGACTAAACCCTGCGAATAATATTGGACTTCATAACTAAGTCAGCACAGTAGGACTAAAATGCTTTATTGGATCTTATTCACAAGAGGTTTATACTCTACTGCTGATATCTTCCATTCCACTTAATCACTTTTATGAACACGAGCTGAGCCCCTACTGCAAATTGCCACCGGAGAGCTTAGAAGTCTAAATGATACTTCACTGAAGCTTAAGAAGGTCTCTTTGTTCTGCAGAAAACATACTAAATCACAGCAACCTAACCCTCTCGGTTTCTTATTTGCTTCAGAAGGTATTTGTCTCCACTGTTCCTTGGTGGGATCATATGCATGAACAGAGACATTATTGAAACGTATCTGTCATTCATCTGTATTGCCACAGCCTGCAATTGTCTTTAGGTAACTCAGTAAGTGCAAGGTCATTTATTTGCATTTCCTCAGGGCAAGAAGTTTAGTAATGAGGTTTTGTAACCTAGGTGACTTTATATTAGCAGTATTATTACATTACTTCTATATTCTTTAGACACCATCGTGGCACTTGTCATTGTCACAAGTGTCAATAGTTATCTCCCAATTTATGACAGTATTTGGACCTTTAAAGCAGTTTTTACTTACCCAGGCACTCAGTAGCAACTTGACTCCTTGTATGAACAAGAGTCCAAGGGATTTGATGGGACACCACATCTGTACTAGGGAATTAAACACACCATGAGCTGTACTCCTGCATTGAAATCACCTGGCCTACAACTGAAGGTATTCATACACCTGGATGCATCCAGAAGAGCTTGCTTACATTCAAACTGCTTATGGGAAATGATCCCAGTCCTACAATGCTCCCAAGTTGTTCCCAGAGATTGTGAAAGTGTTGGTTGATTTAGGCCAGAACCAGGGAAGGAAGCACCCTGGCAAGTCACCAGGGCAAGTGGGCTCCAACTGCTAGTAGACAAGGACTTTGGTTGCTCTGAGTTTGTGCCTCAGTTCTCTGCCGGGGACCATGGTCCTCCACCAGATCATTTTGAACCTCCAGATAATGAGGATCATAAGATGCTGAGATGCAATAGTAATGGAGCAGAGATATAGAGGGAACAGAAAAATAAGATGCTCTTTCCTTATAACAATAGACACACTATGCCTTGTAAAAGTAATTGAGAACAGCAATACTGTCAGCTTGGAGCTTCTTGGTAGTATAGTGAAAATCATCAGCACGCTTTAACTTGCACAAGGGTGCAGGAATACATCTCTAAGAAGCCACAGTGCATTCAGATCGCAAAGGCAATGCTTCATGCAGTGCACCAGTAAAAAGATTTCATTCCTTGTTGAAGGGCAAGAAGAAAAAATGCGAACACTATTGTGAACAGAACCTTCTTCACAGAAGTATTCATTTCAATTGGCTTTTCATAGTCGTTCTCTCCAAACAACACTGGAAGTGTCTTCTGACAGTAGCAAAACTGCTCCTACATTTATTAATAGATGACAGTGTGAAAGAAAGTAATTAAAAATTCCATGAAGCCATTCATTCTGACTGTCCCACGTGTAGCAAGACATTCTTTCCCACTGTGCTAAAATTAACTGTTTCAGAGAAACGTATAAACAACGAGAACTACAATCAATAACATCCTCATCTGCCAGCAGCATTGCAAGTGACAGACAACCTAGCCAGCGCTGGGACTGACCACTCAGATTACTTTCAGGAGATTGAGTCCTGGTGATCAATACCAAATATTTAACACTTGTGCCTCCTGCTTCGCTCCAGCACCAAGAGGAAAGACTGAAACCAGTTTGCCATACGGACTTTTCCCATTTTGTTTAGTCACAAGGATGTATTTTTGGTTCCCAAGAACTTGCCAAGTTTGATCCCCACATTCCACAGATTTCACAGGGAAATAGCTGGTGAAACTCTCAAAATAACAATCTGTGTGAGGATTATTAACATATATTCCCAAACCCTTAAGTGTGCTTTTGTGGCCCACAGTGAGTAGCATGCACTATTTTTTTTTTTTTTTTTTTTATAGTAATCCCATTACCTTTTCTACTGATCAGGGCAGTCTGAGTCTGGACAGCTGATTAGCTATTATTATGTCAAAATACTTTGTAATCCCCTCTGATCTCTTCTTAGCAGCGATGCCAGGGCAGTGATACTCTCGTTTGAATATGCTCAAACACACAGTCATAGGAACAACATGACACACCTTTTTTTTTAAATTCTTTGCACCCAGAATCAAAGGTCAGTCTAGAAAGCAGTGTTTGCTGCTTCTGACTTTCTACAAGGGCAAGACAGCCTGGGAGGCTGCTTCAGAGCTGCCAGGGGTAGGGGGAGACGGGACTCCGCACTCCCTAAGTCTCCGGTCCTCAGCTGCCCACGTGTTTCATTTCCTTGGTTAACAATGTGTGGGAGATGCTACTTACACATGGCTTGCCTTGGTGTGGAGCTGGGATCCTGCTCCTGGATCCAGCATGTGAGAAGTAAGCTCAGATTCCCTCATCCCTAGTGTTTGTATTTCTCCTGTTTCTGTGCTTCAGAATAAGTAAACCAGCATCTGTCCTGTCTGGAAGTTACTGTTGGGTAGCTGCATCCTGGGTCTTACCTTAGCCACAACAGACAAAAAATTTAACACAAAGGGAAGAAAACAAACAAAAACCAATATGAAATTTAAGAAGACAAAAATACTGCAGTGCCAAATTCTCCTCTGGTAAACCAGCACAGATTCATTGTTATTTACATCATCTAAGCAGAAGAATGGAAACTGCTGACAGAATGGGCGCTCAGAGGCACATGAGTCACCATTCATTGAATTTCTGTACTCTCGTGACCTAGTAAAATGTTGTTGGGGCATTCAGCAGGAGATGCTGCTTAAGATTTTTTTTTCTTTTTAAACTCCCAATAAATTAATTTTTGCATTCAGGGTGTGTACAGGAGGTTTCCAGAAAGCTTTCTACTAGTGAAGCAACAATTCAAGACAATCAGCTTGAAATCAGCCAGCCTGCATCTCAGGCAAAAACTGCTTGCCAGGGACATCTGCTAGGGTAAAACAGTCTCCTCAGGGAAGCAGTGGAAATTTCATATCTTGACACATCACAAGCTCCCTTGGATAAAGCTGTAGTACATACATAAGAAGAAACAATCTTGCTTTTCACAGGGAGATAAGTTCAAACACCGAGCTGCTGAGATACTTCGGAGACAAGTGTGATGTGAGGTCTAAAATAAACAGAGGACTTCATTCCACTATCAGTAATGAACTGTAGAGAACTATCCTGGTTGCCACATGCTGCCAATAGAGCTCTATCCTGTAAAATACTGAACACCATAAATTCTTCTTAGAGAGAGCATACAGTATTTTCTAGGGAAAAGAAGAAAAATCTCTGCAATAAAAAACACCATCAAAAATAATCACTTTTGTCATCACGCATCTGAAAAATAACTAAAGAGCAAGGGTATGAATTGAAAATCCACCACCAAAACAGTGTGATATTTTAAAAGACATGTTGTAGTTTTGCGTGGCTGGGTTCTGGTGGAAGAGGGGGCCTGTAGGGGTGGCTTCTGGAAGAGTCAACCAGAAGTTCTCTGTAGGCTCGACAGAGAAAACACCAGCCGGCTCAAGGCTGGAGTAGTTTCTGACCAAGGCCGAGCCCATCAGCCACGGTCACAGCACCTCTGGGAATCCTATTTAGGAGGAAAAATCGTCAGCAGATGCTTTTTGCCCCCAGAGAAGGGAGTGAGAAGATGTAAGAAACTGTGCAGGCACCAAGGCCAGGGAAGGGGGGGAGGAGGCACCCCAGGTGCTGGAGGGAAAGATGACCCTGTAACCTGTGGAGAAACCCATGGTGGGATGGGTGCCAACCCGCAGCCCATGGAAAAAGACAAGTCTCCATCTGCAGCCCGTGGAGAGGCCCCACACTGGAGCAGGTGGAGACATACAGAAGATGCTGTGACCCATGTTGGAGCAAGCCTCGGCCAGCACTCACAGCCCATGGAGAGAGACAGAGACATGAGCAAGAGAAAGAGATCTGCGCCTGAGCAAGTTGGCTGGTGGGAGGCTTGTGACTCCGTGGGGGACCAGGCCGGAGCAGTCTGGGCTCGAGAGACTGAGAAACATTCTGTGATTTATGGCCTGCACCCCACAGAAGTAACCCATGCTGCGGCACCTGGTGAAGAGCTGAAGCCCCGTGGGAAAGGACTCATGTTGGAGTTCTTGGAGGACTGTCTCCTGTGGGCGGGACGCATGCTGGAGCAGGGGGAGGGTGTGAGGAATGCCCCTCCAGCTAAGAAGGGAACCAACTCATGAGGAACTGACCAAAACCCCTATTCCCCCGTTCCCTGCCCCTCCCCATGTCACAGTTGGGGCGAGGAAGGGAGCAAAATCATGACTAGGGTGAAGTCTGCTAAGAAGGGAGGGGTGGCGGGAGGTGCTTTAAGGTCTGGTCGCACTTACTAACCAACTCTGGTGTCACTGGGTGTGCAGTGCAGTGTCATGAATTAGAGAGTTTCTTTCCTTTATTCTGTGCTAAGTCTGTTTTGTCAGTGATGCTGATTGCAGAATGATCTTTCCCTGTCCTTATCTCAACTCTAAGCCTCTCAATAGATATTTTCTCCCCTGTCCAGCTGAAAAGGGGAGTGATAGAGTGACCTTGGTGGGCGCCTGGCCTCCAGCCAGGGTCAAACAACCATAAGTCACTCTTCAGTGTGTGCTTCAGTTGCTTTGGTTTATACAATTCAATTACCCTTAGTTTCAGCATGTAATTTCAAATGGGATTTATGGTTGGTATGAACACATTTCAACACCTCCCTTTAACTGATTCATAAAGATTCTTTCGATGTTCAACAACTTTGCTCTATTTTGGGCTCAGTATTGACCATGTTTAGTAGGTCTGACTCCATGTACTTCCAAAAAAAATTCTTCTGCTGCAGAAGAAGTCTGAATAAACATTCCAGCTATTTAAAAAAAAAAAAAAAAAAAAAAAAAAAAAAAAAAAAAAAAAAGTAAATAGAGTTTGAAGGTAGAATATTGGACTGGCTCCTGAAGTATTCATACATAGTTTGTGGAATTTCTCAATACAAAATGTTTACCCTAAAATCCAGTAATCCATACCAGCTCCTTTGCTATTTTCTAATCCTTCAGTAATGCTTATGGTTGCCTGAAAAGCCTTTCAAGGAACATGGGAAAGACAGAATAATGTAACTTTTGCTGTAATTAAATGTGAAATCAGGAACTTTTAAGTTAATATACACACAGCAGAGAAATCCCTTTCCATCATTTTGCTTTGTTATAATTTTTCTTCAGATAAAAACAATCTCTCTTACCAAATAATTTATCAAGGATTCTTTACTTATATTTGCTGTCATAGATTTTGGCACATAAAAACCATAAGCTTCCAACTTAAAGTTACAATGTAATAACTTTGAGCATTTTGTGAAGTAAATGGAAGTAGCATCTAGGCTTCTCCTTTGCATCATCCATAAATAACAGGGAACTTGGCAATTCTCTGCTAAGGAACAAGAGGCTGAAGCAGGAAATATTTCTGAGATCCTTTCAACTGCAGCATATATGGGTACAAGCCTTAACATTTCTATGCCATCATCACAGCAAATTGAAACAGCCCCTGAAATATTTCAGCCTTGCTAAAACTGGCTTAAGTGGTTCCCTCCTGTGCCAGACCAGACTTCCTAGCCCCACACTGAAGCTCACTACTCCCCTTGCTGTGTCTGCACCACTGTTTTGGTGATGACAAGGTACTGTGGTTGCATCAGCAGCATGAGGACAAAAACTGTCAGTAACAGCTGTGTATTTCTATGGTTTGAGGCATACATGGCCACATTTTAAAATGTTTTCAAGTAAGTCTCTAATTATTGTTTTTAATTGCAATACATAAAGCCTCATCCCCAAAAGATGTATCATTCTAGCTATATATAAAGCTGGGAAGGTAGTCTTTCTCATTTCCCATCATCACAATTAAGTAATCTATGGACATGACAGTGGATTAAAATATTTTTATTGCTTTTCCATTAAAAAAAAGTTATTTACTGCATTTCAACATTTCTTCCTATAAATTTTTTCTCAACATTTTTTTTAGAGACACATTAGACATATTTTAATCATCTGCTCCATTTGTATGCAGGGCTACATCTGACAGTCTGCTGCAACCAACTGACACACTTCTGCATATATTGTGGTACGTCTTACGATACGCCGCGATCTGATCCATGCAAAATCATTCCTCTGCTCCTGCAGCAGACACCTTCTGCCTTTTGGTGGGTAAATCCCAGCTTCTGGTCAAAAAAAGTGGCCACCGAGTGAGTGGTCAGTCACAGTCCACAAGAGGCTGTAAGAAGTCAGCCAACAGACAACACACGACCGGTGCCTCAGCTCAGCCTCAGATCCCCGTCACTTCTATCTGGTTTGCTTTGCGTGGGGCCAATCTATCCCGGGTGCTATATATACAGCAAGCAGCAGGTATTGTTCCAAGTTTTAAGCCTGTGTTAGACATGTGGAATGTGGCAATCTCCACATACCAGAAGCTGAGCGTAGAAGGGAATCTAGTTGCCGCTCTCTCCTGGGCAAGACATTTCTAGTTTAGCTTTTCATAGCTCAGCAATGATTTGATCGTTGCCATATAAAGCCTGCAAAAAAAATATAATGATTCCTGGTTTTAAAGGAGTGATGTAAAACATAAATGGGTGTTGGCTGCAATCAAGGATATGGTCCTTGATTTCAAGCCCTAATGTGGCTTTGATAAATGGCATGGCTTAGATCAAATCAACCAAATGCTGCTCTGAGTGAGTGAGCAGTCCTAGTACCTCCCTGGTATATCCCCTGTTCCCCACCTTGCTCTAGCCAGATCCTTCAGCCTTCAAGCAGTGTGTCAGCATGGAAACTGGGAGACCCTGACCACATTTTCTTTTTTTTAATGAATGTTTTACCCCTGTCCTATTCCACCCTCCCCGTGTCCTTGCCTGGAGATGCAGGGGAGTCCATTTCTCTTCAGCTGCACCTGGAGCTCCAGCCCCTAGAACGATTTGCAGTTCTACTGTAGCCATGAGCTACTGAGCCAGGCAGACGTTTCCAGAGCTCCAGTAGAGATCCTTTCTTAAACCATCCCAGCTCACACAGAGGAATCTGTCTGCATGCCACCTGCCAAAATGCTACCTTGCACACAGTACTCACTCACTCCACAGCCAGCTCTCGGTCGCCTGGGTGTGTCTTGCTCTTCATATAGCCATTAACACTTTTTAAATTATTTTTTTTTTCCAGAAGCTTCCTTGCTTGCCTGAAACTCCTAGCCTGGTTTGCAAAGCAGAGCTGTGAAGCAATATTGTGTTTTAAGCAACAATCTGAAACATGAAGCCAAATCTACGATTTTTTTTTTCAAAGCATTCAATTCAGTGTAATCTTCAAACAACACAAAAAGAAGAGCCTCATTTCTTCTCAGCTTGGTAGTTATGTTTTGTTAAAGGATTTCTCCAGGCTGAATTTTGCACTTAGAGCAACATTTAATCAACACTTCTATTCCTTAGCATTGCACAGTGAATGTATGTTCATTTGACTGACTAATCCAATACACTTTTTCCCTGTGCAATACTGAAATGAGGGACATCTTTTAAAACAGGGGAAGGCCAGTCCACTGAAAGGCCTGCTTCAGAAGGCCAGTCTCTTAGCATATAAAACTGACAGCCCCCACAAGGGACTCAGCTGGAGCTCTGGAAGGCACCCCACCTTAAGAAGGCACAAAGTCCTCCATACCATAAGCTGACAGCTACAGCAGCAGCACAGAAGACGTGTTGGCTCCCTTCCTTGGTAGCCTACAAACCTCTGGTGGTGGTGGGGAGGAGAGGCTGTGGCAGAGACCTCTTAGGCTGCCTTCTCATCTTTCTCTCGAAGATGTTGGTATCTGCTGCACAAAAAGACTAACGTTCATGTAATTTGCCACAAACAATTCCATTCTGTCTGCTGGTGGAACGTCTTTCACCCAGGAGATGAATCAGGCACACAATACTATAAAGTGTTTTGAAAAGCTGACATAAGCACACCTCTGTACAGACACACACTATCACAAAATGGCACATGTAGGAAGGGATCTCTGGAGGCCATCCAATCCAAACCCCAGAGTTTTTACTATCTCCAAGGACAGATTTCCCAGTCATTGGGAACCTCTCCCAACTGCCATGATCTCTCAAAGATGACAGAGAGGGACCTCACAGTGACACCCAACTGCTCCACAAGCACCCTTGGGTGCTTCCCATCTGTTCCCATGGAATTGTGTATGTTCAATTGGCTTGAAGTCTGTTTCTTCACTATTCCTTCTGATGTAAAATTGGGAGGACAGCACTGTGGGTTCAAAGTTCAATTAAAAAAAGTTATGGAATAAAAATCCATCAGGACTGATCCATGCTGAGATGCTGATACCACCACCCGACACCAGGCAGTCCTTATTACAGAAATTGCCAGACAGTCAAAGGCCAAACACAGGAAACCTCACAATATGGTAACGACATTGCTTTGCTTTCCCTTGAGCATCTCTGACTGGTTATGATTCTTCTTGGCTTACACTGAAAAATAAAAAGATCTGAAAGACTTTCACATCACCAGACAAGGTCCTGGACTAAAGGACTTCTGATCCAATGCTGTAAATACTTACCCAGTATGTTTAAAGATTTTTTTTTTTTAATTTAATGTATAACTTTTAAAGCTCTTCTGGTGAAGATTAGTGTAATACAAGTGCCCCAATGATGCAGGCCTAGATGTGATAAACTGGTCACTCAGATGAGCAATGCTGTTAAAAACCCCTTTGCTTTTCTTGCTGTAGCTGTTCACCAACACAAGCTACACGCTAACTAGACTATAACAGCAGAAAATTCAAAGCATTTTAAAAACAGGTTTTAAACAGCCAACACATACTGCACTCACAGCACCTGCAGACGCTGATGCTGCTCATGGTTTGCTGCAGCCTCTGCCATCACTTTCTCCTACCCTAGCAAGGCTTCTCATGCACACGTTAGCGGCTGTTTGAGTGCTGGATGATTGCAGAGGGATCTTGAGTCTTTAAAGCTGGCTAAAGTTGATGCCTGACCTCAGCAAAACCGCGCAAGGTTTAAATCCATCTCCTCTTCAAAATACTGTCATATCCTCAAGGAACAAGTGGGGAGCTCTTCTCATCTTAAAGCAAGTGGTTTCATGAGGATGGCAGAAAGTGGAATATGAGGTTGTGGTTCATGCAGATAATTATCTGAAGTCATAGTGACCTTTGTTGAAAGCTGCACTGAAGAATAAAGAGGCATTATATAAACTAAGCATCCTTAAGAGAAGGGAATGGTACATAATGGCATCAAAGTCCATTTATTCCTAATAGATCTGTCACAAAGGGAACCTTTGCTATTAAGTGGCTAATTTGGTCCACTGAGTTATTTTTATCTCTAAAACTCTACCTTTTCAGTCATTTTCATACAAAAAGAGCTATTACTTCTGATTTTCAGGATTTTTTAATGTGTATATTTAAAATCTCATTAATATTCTGAGGGCTTCACATGTGGAGGTCAGCAAGGGACTGTGCTAGCGCTGCCCTCTTTAATATGTATATTAGCCACCGGTGGTTGGGGAGATTGCTAAGTGTACAGCATAAGCAATTTGCTGAAGCCACAACTCTCTGCTTCCCTGCCATCGAATGCAGATGAAATAGAGTTTTCCTTTACCCTGCAAAACAGGCTCACTCTGAGACTGGAAGTCAGACCAGCCAAGGAACGGATACTAGAAAGCTGCAAAGAAAATGAGAGTAAAAGAAGTACAATAAAATATAGAAAAGCAGTGTTAGTCAGTTAGCTATATGTTATTTATTCTCTTTGGTATAGGTTTCATCGCAACATTGACGGAATACAAATTGACACAAAATTCATGTAAATTTATGTAAATGTATATATAAATGAGTTGCAGCCCTCAGGCTCCTGGCAAGTTGCCACAGTGGCTCTGAGCAGAGCAGAGAGAGACTTTGCACCACTGTAGTACTCTGAGAGGTGTTATTGTGAATTAGAGTGTGGTTTTCTGAGAAACATCAGTAGCTTTATCAATTTCTACATGGAGTTTGCCAGGGGCAAAAGAAATACCACTTTGTGAACTTTTGGCTTCTTATCTGAGTTAGTAATAGCACTGAGCCTAAAAAGAGCTCAAGCGTGACCATTACAAACTCTTTCACTTTCTCTGCAGAGTTTATAGTTACTGTGAGACAGAAACACCCAGCTCATGAACATGATAAACTTCACTGGCATTTCTTTGGAATCTGTAATAGCCATGAACTCAGAAATAGCTGGTTCCTGACCATTATAAACTCCTTTGGCTTCTCGGTGGAGACTTTCTAATAGCCATGAGCACAGAAATAGCTGGTTCACAGCCATTTAGATCTTTGTCAACATGTCTGTTGGGAATATAACAGTTGTAAGCCCAGGAGCAGCGAGTTCAACGTCTTTACACATTATTTTTTTTTTCAACTTCTGCATCCTGAAACACAGCCATGTAGCCAATAATTTGCCAGTAACAAATAATGCCATCATACAGGCTTACTTAGCCATTCAGGGATAATGCAGCAGAATAAAATATAACACATTAAGGTAATGGCGGGACTAGATTTAAGTAGCTTTCCAAGGCTCGTGGCTTATATCTGATGATTTTCCATCTATTTGTCATGGTATTCATGGAAGCCAACCCCACCACCATTCACAAGGGGAAAGGACAGCTCACAGGAGGTGCCACAAACAACACCATGAGCAAGGATAGGGTACTGGTCTCAAAGTGCGATGGGCTGTTCAGGGAGACAGCTCTTATTTTTCCATTGAAAGAATCTTAGGGTGACCAGGACACTTCTATGGCCTGTCTACAAAATTACCTGTGGCTGCACCTATAGAGGCACTCGCTGGATTATTTAAACTAAAGATTTATGAAGTCAAGCTGCTTGTTTGTTGAAGATACAGGCAGACTCAGATAGCTGACACAGCAGCAGATAGTCTGCATGCAGACCCCTATCTCGGCCCTTAACAACCTATACACACAGCCTACCCTCAGCCGTGGCACATCTGGAAAGGAATTCACTCCTGGTCCTCTTGAATCTCCCCAAAATACCTGGGCTTTCAAAGGGTCCTCACCCCTTTCAGAAGTCTTGTGCATCAAGTGTGGGAGAGAAAAGATTCTCTGAGAGAGGTGAAAGCATCTCCTTTTAAAAGGACTGAGTGGGGGCAAACAGGGCGTAAAGTTATTGGTGGCACAAGGGGAAGCATTTAAGTATTTATATGCTCTTCTCCTTACTACTTTGGGGAATGTATTATTTCTTTTAATAAGAAGTGTTTGTGTACATCAGCCCCTCTGAGGCCGTGTGGTTGTAGCCTTGGGACCCAGTTCTGCTCCCACTGAAGTCAGTGGCCAAATCTCTATTGGCTTCAAATGAAGCAGCCCTGGGCTCTTCAGTGTTTCCTCTGTATTTCCCACTAAGATACTGTTTTCTTTAAAGCTCTGACATCACATGATGCAACCCACTGTAAAAATTATGCTCATGGTGCCTATAGATGTACAGAAAGGGAGTGATTTCTCAGTGATTATGATAACTCTCTGTGGCACAGCGAGTGTGAGAGCAGGATAGAAAGCCTCTGGAGGCCACGTGTACTAACACATCAGGCTTCAGAGAAGAAATCATGCTCCAGCAATTAAACACAAGCGGAATCAGCTATTTTAATTAATTTTACCTGAGTTTTCACTGATTATAAATCCCCAGCCTTTAGGAAGAAAAAGGACAGATGGGGCTTTCAAGGAAGTTAAGGATTGAAATAAAAGATTGAATGGGCGAACTGGCAGGAAAACAATAAGAGACAGAGATGCCAAAGAGTGTTGTTATGGTGGTGCTGGGAAAGGACATTAGTTCCTAGAGAAGAGAGGAGGCGATCAAGGGCCTGATCCTACAAATCTGTATTTGCTTATGTGAATGATCTCATTGATCTTAGCTGGACTCTGTGCCTGGGAAACTATTTGTGGAATCAGATCACAGATTGTTAGAGAGCAAATGCTACCTCATTCATTGCCTAACCTGCAAACATTTAGCCAGAGGAACAGATCAGGGGTGGAGGGAGGAGGAGAAGAGGGCGCTGGAATAAGAAGAGCAAGTAACACAGCAGGAGAGATTTTGCTCTAGCATTGACAGAGAGATGTCACTGATGCCACCTTGCCACCCCTTGATCTGAGAAACAGGGGAGATACAGGTACATAAAGAGTGCATTTCGAAAATTAAATGCAGTCCCTGTGTTGAGATTTACTTTACTCAAAGCTTAACACAAGGGTAAGGTCTGACAATAAACTTGTAAGAACCCCTAAAAAAAAAAATTAGTAAAAATATTACCTAGTCTGGTGTAAAAGCCACATCCTACTGATACACCATGCTAGGTTATGATGTATAATGAAACTGCTAAAAAATAAATATCTACTGAAAAAATAAACCTGTCAGAGTAAACATTTTGTGTAAAATATTCTTTTATTGTATTTCCCTTGTACTCACTACATTACAGTACCTGCACTGTCTCCAATTCTAAAAATGGATCTGAATGCCTGATTCTACTGAAACCGGTAGGAGTTAAGCACTTAAATGTCTTTGAGGACTTGAGTTCTAGTTCACCAGTATTATAAATTTAACACTGCTCTACCTATTTTCTCCTAATGATGCTTCATCTAGTTTCTGATTGTTTATTTTGTTTCGCAGCACAGTTAGCACATTAATAATAGATATTTATACACAGGAGCTAGCAGGAATGTTTCCCAGCAAAAAATATTTCCACTTCCAATAGCTTTGGACTGAGTAATAAGTTACACACACATTAGTTACTGCAAAAAAAAATTGTATTTATGGCAATTGTTTCTTCTCTAGGACCACGGATCTATATCTGTTATCAGATGCTAAGGTGCTCCTGTCCTTGATGACATAAAAGGTTGCTTTACCAGCCTTTAGAGAAAAAGCAAAATGCAAGATGCAATGTCTTCTATTCTATTGCATAACCTGCTGCTAATCACAGAGAAGCTTAATTGCCACAGTGAGAAAGCTGATGCTTTTAGCTCTAGCATTATAGACAGGGCTGTTTTTTTCAGAAAAGCTTAGGGAAAGAATTTTTAGAAATTTAAAACAATAATAACGTTATACAGAGGTTTTTCTTCACAGAAAATGTTAAAAAAAGGCAGACAGACAGAACAAAACTGTATCTACTACTTGTAAGTCTGGGAAATGAAGAACATTCACTTCTAAGCTTTTCCTTGCTGTAGGCAGGCAGGAAGGTGGACAGAAAAGCAAGAAAACACAAGTAGGTGACAACAGCAATTTTGTTTAAGGTCCTGAGCAGAATCAAAGGATTTTTTTTTTTTTTTAAATTTTCCATATACAAGTTTAGGTGGAGAGAGAAATAGCTCAGTAATGACATCATGGCAGACAAGTCTGTCCTTTCACCACCTGAAGCACAGTTAAATCTGTCTAATGCCATAAGGATCAGATCTATTTGTAGTAAACATAATGCTAAATAACTTTCTTTGCTTTAATCGAGCTCATTGGATTAATCACTAGAGATAGATCAAGTTCCTTAAGAACTATTACTGTTATTATTATTGGCAATATTGGCTTTTTTTTCTAAAATAGAAAAGTATAATATTCTTAATTCTGATCTCTCCCTGGTTTTGCATGAATGTAAATGTAATTCTGTGACCTCACTAGCGTTTCTCCACTTTTACTGGAGCATCAATAAGATCAAAACCAGACTTGTTTATTCACTATTCTGAGAAAAATGTGTGGCTTTTCATAATGGCAGATCATTTTTTAGCTGATATTTTTGTGGCCAAACTTTTCTCATGAAATATTTAGGGTCATATTGGGAAGTGCAAAGTGAAACCCTAAGACACAGTCATCACTGAGATCCCAGAGCTAGAATCGTATCTAAGAATCATGTCATTTCCTGTTGTTATGCAGATAATTGTTTGGATTTCTTTTCTCTTAGGAGGTTTTGACTATTCAGGATTGTCTAAATGCATGAAGTCTGAAAAATGCAAGAATTTAATTTTGACAAGTTCCTTTCCCTTTATCAAAAATTCTTGTCCTGAAGTGTTTTCCTCTTAAGCTATATTTTGGGAGTTTTCCCCACCTCACCTATCTATCCTCTCTTTACTCTTGCCAATAATTATTTTCCAAGGGCCCAACAGAGCACTTGCTCACGAGTCCTCGTGTTTATGAAAGGGTGCCCACCACATAAACACAGGACAAGGCGTACTCGTGAAAGATGCTCAGGGAATAGCAAGTAGGAGAGGGTACAGGGTAAAGAGATCGTAAGGAACCATGTAAGAGAGCAACTGGCTGTTTAATTTCCGTAGGAGTGTATCCTGGCATTCAGAGACAGGGCTCCAGGACCCCTCATCGTGGTATCAATACCATGTTCAGAGTTGGTGGCTCAGAGTAAAGCTCTACATTATTGCCACCAGAAGTAGGCACACTGGTAGCAGCTCTCTTCTGTTGCGTAATAGGCAGGACACAACATGACCAAAACAGTGAGTTATGCATATGCAGAATAGTTGCCTGTTGCCAGTCGTAAAGCAGGTAAGATGAAGTACAAAATAGCAGATTAGGCCCAAAAAACAAGTAAGAAAGTTGTGCTTTGAGGGTCAGTATAGTGACCAACCGTGCACCTAAGACAAGGGCTGAGAACATCCACATTTGCTGGTGAAAGTTTATGTTGATACCTGAAGCATTGCTGTTCCATGCCTAGAAGGACAACCATTGTAGTAATGACCAGCATCTGCTCAAAGGCTGTTTGGAGATCACTTGCCTAAACAACAAAGTCTTCTCTGGAACCAAATCCAACCCCTCCCTACACCATCTCTCCTTAATAACTCAGAGGAAGAAACAGTGGTCCCCAGACATACATCTATTTATTTGTTTGTTTGTTTGTTTGTTTGTTGTTAATAGCCAAGCAGTTAGACCACCTTTCCAGCCTTATGGGAGGAAATTGGGTATTCTCGGACCCTGCTTAATCAATACAGTTATTTGCACTTATTGAAAGAAGCTCATTGTGACGAAATGACAGAGAAAGACTTACGCGGAGCAGGAGTCTCCACCTCGAATTAAAAATGTCTCATCCTCTCCGTGAGCTGCATAAATCTGGCATGTATTTTGGAAATACCTAGTATGTGTCAGGTTCAGCTGAAGCTTATCATGTGAATAGGCATAAGAACATTTGGCAGATAACCCAAATTACGGCTTCGCCACTGCAATTTCGTTATAAAACAGATATATTAGCAAACTAATCTGCTAGGAGGTGCAGGACAAACTGACACTTGCCTTTAAGCTCCTACAATGCCCCAATTATAGAACTTAGTAGTAGTAGTAGTATTATCTTAGCATATTTAAATTAAAGTCAATCAAGTATATATCTGAACTCTAAAATGAATTATTATCACTGTGTCAGTGCCTTGAAGTCTGTTAATTATCAAGGAAGGATCCTTTTGGAGACTTGCTGTGCAGATAGATATGTACCATATGCCTGATCTAAAGACTTTCACCTGTCATTTAAAATAAGATTAATCTCTTGAATATCAATACATGAGTGCAGGGTCATGAATCTGAATGAAATGATCCTAAGGCAAACTCATAATAAAATTAAATTCCCGTTTCTTTTTCTGCAGGCTAAAATGATAAATAGGCTTTGCTGTCAGCTCTGATGTTTGATTTAATCACTAACAAATAAAAAGCCCCTACCACAATAAGACCAGCTGTCTCAGACTCGGCATTGGTCTAACACCTGTGTGCAGAGTACACCTATTTTCAAAGTAGTTTTCCAAGAAAGTAGCTTATAAGACATGTGAAAAAGAGGGGTAGGAAATGAAAGTCTTGCAGGGATCTGCAAGATCTAGGAACATTAGGCACTAGAGGAAGACCGGAAAACATCTGCTCTGTAGTGCAATTTGGGACATCCAACAAGCTAAACATTCAAGGTGAAATCCTGACTACACGCAAGTTGGTGGCAAAGCTCCCTCAGACATCTAAAGGCCAAGATTTACCCTTATCTCAATATAAGTGTCTTTGAGTCTGACTTTGTAAGACGACGAACACCCAGAAGTGACAACTTCTCGCAGTGACTGCCAGAGTTATGACTCGATTTCGGTTCAGGCATATCTGACACATTTCTTCATACCTTATAGGGGAGGAGATGCTCAGTGCGTGTGTGAACAGGTCCTTTATAAACTAGCAGTAAAGCCTGTCTTCCTTATCACCTTGTTATTTAGGTATCCAGAGCGAGGGACAAAGCCTCAAAGGAAGGAAAATCCCTGGCACGCAATTCTTCCATCTACCCTCCTCTATACAGAAGCAATGAAAGAAGTTCCTTTTGTTACCCATACAAACCAATTTTTGTAAGAACCTATATTATGAATTTTCCTTTGACTGAGTGGAAAAGAAACCAACAAGACAATTTACATGGTTACGAGTCTCCTAATTAAAAGAATAAAAAAAAAATCATAGGACAGGAGCACAGTAAGGAACAAGGAAATAAAGCAGCCCAGCAAGGAATAACAAGCAATAAAACGTTCCTATTGATTTTGTAAAACAGTTCCGATTGTTCTTGGAACCTGATTCAGGGTCAATTGTGAGTTATGGGAAAGGGAAAAAGGACAAAGTCCTAGTAACAGATAGAAAACTGTTTCGAATATGGTCTTTAGTCCCTGGGAGAAAAAAAAAGAACAAATGAACAAAAGAAAGGGGGGAAAAAAATCAACAAAGGATATTATGCAAGCTGAGAAATGCATTTTATTTAAAGCAGAAATATGATGGTTCGATTTCATCCATTGTTTATATCCCTGGATTAAGCCAGCAGGATTCTATAGATGTTAATTCAAAACCACACAGGACCCACTTTCAAAATCCATTAATTTTTTTGACTGGCTTAAAAAATTTCCTGGTAATATTGTAATTTCCTGCTGACTCTTTCCTGAACAGCTTTGTCAAGAAGATGTCCAAATGGGGTACACTTTTTTCTGCGTTCCTACTTTCACATCTTCCTCTGTTCTTATTTCCTGAATAGAGTCTTATCTCTACTTGTTAAATCTTTTTATCTCTATCTAATCAGGGGATTTATAATCACAAACACAGAAACTTTCTCTTTTAACAAGGTGTCTAATGTGGAATATTTATAAACACGGGAAGATCAGAGCTAGAACGAACTAGAAAGCAGTAGCGAAACCTGTTTTGACCAGTAATCAGCAAAACAGTAAAACCTCTCTCCCAGTCACCACTGGAGCAGCTTTTTAGCACCTCCTCCCTCACAAAACCAGCTTCAGTTACAGCCCTTCCTAAAAGTCCTCTCGGAAACTAGCTATCACCCAAAATAACTAGGCAACTCCCATGTCTCCCCACATGGTCGCTATCTCACTTGCCTTAGAGCAAAGTGTTGATTCTATTAGGTTTCTACACGGGGTTGGCCAACGTGACCTAGTAATTCTGTAGTAAAAACACACCTCTGTCAGTGGCGACAGCCTCAGTGTTTTATGTTCTTTCCCCTCACAGCAGCATCTGAGTGCTCTCCTTGTCAAATCAGTCGCATTAGGAAAATAAATCTCCTGTGAACCACACAGTTGCAGCTGCTTATTTTTTTCCCCTTTGCTTTGAAGTTTTGATAGCACATGCTTTATATCTTTGCTAGCTTTTGGTGATGACTTGCATGTTTCTCGGGACTTGAAAAATAAGTCTTCATAGCCCACAAACGCCCACAATAGTTCAAAGCAGCAGACCATACGTATCTTTAGAAGTAGCCAAAGAAATTCTCCCCAGAACTTCTAAGATAAATGAAATAACCTTACAGACGCCGTTTTTTTCTGAATTCCACCTAGATAGCAGTGAGCAGAAAGCACTAGGGTGTCTATCTTTGATCTTTTTTAGCCTTTACTATGTCGCTGCCGTGTTTCTGTTATTCGCAAAATTACAAACCTTGTTATGACTCCTTGGAAGCTCTTGGTTTCTACACGAAAGAGCTAGGCAGACCTGTTCAGAGAGAAAATGAGTCCCAACCTCCACGTAAGCTTTCCAAAGTGGTTTTACTAACGCTCAGGTACAGATCAAAATTTAATCTTAACTCTTTTAATAGACCTTAGTATACTGAAGATAGCATTAGAAGTAGTCTGAGATAACAATATCAGTCCCAGCTTAGCAAAACATGAGTAGCAATTGCAAACAGTGTGTGACTACCTTAGCTTTAGTCACAGAAGAAATAAAATGTCTGGAAAGCATTGGTAGAAAGAACATTCAAATTTTTAAAGCTGAACCAGAGCGTTCAATGGGTGAAGGTCAGAAAGCAGCTCTGATTGTAAACAAGGGAGAGTTTTGTCCCATCTGGCCCTGAGCCTGTATTTCTGATTAGATTCCCATCTGCAGGGACCTTAAAACCTTCTTCAAACTCAACCACCAAACTGCAGTTAAGCTAGGTAGAACGCATGCTAAATGTCATGATTATGTGTGTCTGTACTTTAGACCCGCCCAAAGACATTTTTCTTCTTTGTTTCAAAGACTGCTAAGATGCTCCCATTCACACCATTCTTGGGATGAAACTCTTTTATCTTTCACTCTCAGAGGAAATCTTGTTGAAGACAAAGACTCCTGTTGAGGTCACACTCAAACTCAAACTTTTACCCCACCACAGATGCCCGTGATCTGCAATCTAATCAGAGCAGTAATTTTGACACTTCTGAACGGTTATTGGCCCTCCCCCTGAACTTGGAGACTGATTAACATCCCATTCAGATAGCAAGGTGGAGTCATCTCCCCATAAACAGAAACTTGCCAGGGAGTATTTCTGTGTTTAATATAAACAAGTCATTAACCCCCTGGGGACATGATGTTCCTTCCTGCCCGGTGTTCAAATTCAGCTCTCAGCGTATGTGTTCCTTACAAACAAATATCCGTGTCTCATGTAAACATCTAAGCTGACAATTGCATTTTATACAAGCATGTAGTTACAGCATGAGGTGGCTCATTACATGTGGCTGACTGAGGGCAGACATAACACTAGACAAAGAACAGTTAGGAGATAACTAGGTTTGAAGGTTTCCTTAATCCGGACTTTGGAGAGTATCATACTGTACTTCACATTCTTCTATGCCAAGCAATCATGGCTATGATGATGAGCCTTTCTTTCATTCCAAACCTAGAAAATGTTCTTTATTATGTATTTTCTAAGCACAGCTCAGTCAGGTGTAACAAATAAGGCCCACAAGCTCCCACAGCAAAATTGCTTCTTTGTTAAAGTTGAAACCTAGGAAAGGCTGAACTGTTCCCAGCTGGCACCAGTTCTCAATTTGTATGATCAAAGCTGAAAACATACCTGTCACCTTGATGTCCTTAGCCTTTTGTTGTCACTGTAAAAATTTGTACTTACATCAGTGGTTAGAAGTTCTGCTTCATCTGTTGCACAACATGACCTAGTTGTGTTTGCTGCAGCCTTTTCTGAAAACGAGAACTAAATCCACCCAACGTAGACATTCGCTCTCTCTAAGGGTGAAGCAGTGCAAAACAGTTTGTGGCTCCCCTGCTCCCTGACACTAGGGTCCCTCCTTCGAACGCTCACCTGGCTCACTCACAGCTGCAGCTCAGAGCCCTCCCAGCTCTGCCGATGGAACGGGCTGCTTTGGGATGGGCTCTTGTCACAAACACCAGAGGGAATTTTTAAATTATTTTTAAACTGTTTTTGAAGAGAGACTCTAATCATTTCAACGATCCTGTTTGTAAGACGTCTCTATAAGTAGTTGTAACAGGACAGCTAAGTGGTACCACAAAATCACAGAAGGGTAGGGATTGGAGGGGACCTCTGGAGATCACCTAGTCCAACCCCCCTGCCAGAGCAGGTTGCACAGGATCACATCTCTCTCCAGAGAAGGAGACTTCACAACCTCTCTGGGCAGCTTGTCCCAGTGCTCTGTCACCCTCACAGTAAAGAAGTTCCTCCCTATGTTTAGGTGGAACTTCCTATATTCAAGTTTATGCCCATTGCCTCTTGTCCTGTCACTGGGTACCACTGAGAAAAGACTGACCCCATCCTCCTGACACCCACCCCTCCAGTATTTATAAGTATTGATAAGATCCCCTCCTCAGTCTTCTCTAGGCTAAAAAACCCCAAGTTCCTCAGCCTCTCTTTGCAAGAGAGATGTTCTGGTCCCCTAAACACCTTCGTAGCCCTGCTAGGTGAAGTATGGCAGAGTGGGAAGAGATAAAAGAATAGGAAAAATCAGAACCATTTAAATTTCTTTTGCTGATGTATGTAAAATGCTACTGGGAAAACATTAATGGGATGAAGTTTTCAGGGTACAGCTTTGTTCAGCAGGATGAGATGAGCCAAAAAACTGGTTTGCTGGAGGAAAAGAGAAAGCCTGCGTTCCCTCGCCGTGACTGCTGCTTAGCTTGCGCCAGCCATGCTGTTGATCCAGTAGGACAGAGGTGCAAGCAGGAAGTTCAGTGAATTAAGTTCACTAAAGTCAGCCTAAAACTCAGTGAAACAAAATAAGAAGGGATGTTGGGGTGGGTTTTTTTCCCTGGCTGAGGGAGTTGGCTTAAAGAGGAGGAGAAGACAATTATGCTTATGAGTGGAAAAAAAAAAGAAGATGGGAGAGTCGGGGCAAGAAGTGGGGAAGGAGAAGGGTGAAGTGAGGTCAGCCCCTTCAGGGGTGGCAGCTATTCCTTTGGCTCAGCTGTGCTATAAAAAAATAGGGGCACTAATAAGAAGATAACCATTGCAACCAATAAAAATTATTCACCTGCAGCCAGGTTTCTCCTTATAAAGACAGAAACAGGGCATTGTTATTAAGGAAAACTCATATGTGAGATGTTATTTTCACAGGCATGTGTGTTCGCACTGCTGGAACTTCAGCAGGTGGAGATGAGTGGCTGCACCCCAACCTGGCCAGGCTGGGCTTTGGCAGAGGGGGTGCAACAGAGCTGTAAAATGCATCCATTGTCTGACATAATTTTTTATTCTGCTTGAGAGAGGACTTATGACACTGAGCCATCCTTCAGGGAGTCACCTTCATTCCAGAACTTCCCATCGTGTGACATGCATTGCTTTCAAATTCTCCTAACTTTCATTTGGGCCAGCAGCATTTGTTGCACATGGCTCCAAAGCAAGAGCAAAGAGCAGGATGCCATTGCTGGAGATCACTGCAATGCTGCTGTTCAGGTGGGTTTTGCCTCCTTTGCATTCAAAATAAGGACAGCCAAAGCTTTTGCCTTTGCAATAGTAACAGTCTCACATAGGAAAAAGGAGTAAGCCTGAAATCACTTCTCACTGATCAGATGATATCACTGATAAATTGTTATTATAATTGCAGTCTGATACCTACCTGCCATTACATGAAAACACAGTTGTTTCTGATTTTTTGCCATTTTCAAGGAAGAGGCCTTTTTTTTCCATTGGCACGCTTCATTTTTGTTCTCTGTTGCATTGGAGTTAACTCTTGATGGAGCAAAGAGTAGTCAATCACACAATAGTTTAGCATGGGGTTAAGAAATCCAAAACAGGTGACAGAACCTGGGCAGCCTGAGAAATTAAATAAAAGACTTGTTTCAAGGTAAACAGCAGCCAGACCAGCAAATTTCCACATCCTTTAGCAGGCCTGTGCAAAACAGCTTTAACTATTGGCAAAATTGCTCATGGGTCTGTAGTTCCTCTCCTACAGCTTATTAATAATAAATCTGAGTGCCATTTTCTAAAGCTCTTCCTCATCCTGCCACTGGGCTTGATTTGGAGAGCATCACCTGAGTTCTCTACTGACCTCATTGAACTTGGGGTGCTCAGCACTTTTCCCAGCAGGGCCATAAGCTGGATAATATAGGATGGTTTTACTGCAAACAAGTCTGGAGGATGATGATGATTATTCTTATTAATATCCTGCATCCTTTAAAGAGATCGTTTTCTTCCTGGAAAAAGTAAACAAACTCCAACAATTTCCTCAGTTAGGAAAAATTTCTTCACTCTCTTTTTTTGTGTGGGCTGCTGTGGCTGCCACCGATAGCCTTTGCTCTGTTTACTTTAAAGAATAAGCCACTGCTATTTGATTTAGTTTTTCAGTTTTAATGGCTAAGCCCTCTCTTGATCCTGCATTCCAGACAAAAGGAATCAGAGCTCCTTTAAATATCATGCGGAGTGCCTCTGAATTGTTGTAGATGTAAATCTCCCTAGCAAATTTATGTAACTGAGATTTATCGGGGGGTGGGGGGGAGAAGGGAACCAACCAACCAAACCACACAACAAACCAAACATGTGAGCACCAAGTTCCCCTGGCAGTACTAACGTGACAGGTGTACCTCAGCTAGGCAGCCACTTTTCATCTAACTGTCAGTACGCTTGTTTAATGCGTCCAGCTGCATTGCACCAGCACAGCTTCCTGAGCTTTCTGTTCTAAAGGTCAGCAGCCCGCACCAGGGCTCAAAAAGGCATTTTAGTGCAAACAAAAAATCAAATCAAAGGTGGCTTTCATCAGACCTGACTTGAACTGGCTGGGCAAGGTGAGGTTCATTAATACACAGGTTGCAAATTTTAAAGAAAAAAATTCTTGCCAAAGTCGTATGTGAATTGCAGAATGACTAAGATCTAGAGGGGTATGTTCTTCCTTAATCCTTGTATCTGTTTAAAGTATCAGTTATGCAAGGAGGGGATTGTGCATTTGTACATGGAAACTAAAAACACTGAAGAACGGGACTTGAATGTTGCATTTTTTAAGGGAGAAATAAGGACACTGATCTTCCCTCAGGAAACTCAGTGCAGTTGAGCAGGGTGCCCAGAAACTGGTTTTAAAGTATTATTTATGACCCCCCCAGCACCAGGTGCCTGATCTTGAAGGCACTCTCAGAGGCATTGTACCAGAGGTGCCTAAGGAAGCTGTGACAGCCACTCCAGCATGTAATAGCAAGAGAGTGATGATCAATCCAGAGCCCTGCTACCCACAGCTGCCAGGTCCTTCCCCCACATCACCGAGAGAGGCAGAAAATGAGCTGCAATGACAAAGTTAGGTGTCAGTAGAAGATGTCTCTATACGGCTCACATAAGGCCAGTCTAGAAGGGAAAAAAAAATCCCTTCCCTTTGTCTTTTCTTTCCTTTCTCAAGCCAGGAAGGAGGTGACAGAGGAAGCACAACAGCACTTCCCAAAACTTGGGGATCCCTTTAGGTGGGAATGTTCCTTCTCTGACCACATGGCCTGGGCTTTACGCTGCCAGATGAACAAAGCAGCCACTATGTCCAAGAGGACTGCAAACAGGGTAACAATTGTGAAATTAAATAGGTTTTTGTTTTGGTTTAGTTTTGCACAGGACCAAGATGCAGCCACAGCTGCTCGAGATGTAAACACAGTCCTCTTTAGCATGGAAACCACTTATACGAGTTGTTTGAATTGGCTGATCCTCAGCACGGGAAAGAAGATGTTTATATAAATCCTACACTTCATCCCAGATAACAACATAGCGACATCTTAATCCAAACGACACGGGGCCTGATCTTTCAGACTCTTTGTGTTAAGGCTTCCTGATGAATTCCCTGCATCAGAAACAGGTTACTCATCTATTTCTAAGCACATTCGTCTGATGCAAATATTTACAGTTCTTCACCAGGCTCTTTAACTGATTTCCTGATACCCTGCCCGCATGGTGACCCTGGAAATGCTTCTAGGGATGTACAGTGAACTCTGGAACATATCTGATTATGCTAAGGTAGAAGGGGAATATTTTTCAGGTAGACATCCCAGTACTTATGCAGTCATTTACAGCTCCAGCAAGCAGGCATGGTGAACTGTCCTTCCAAAGAACAGAGGAACAATCTGAACAAACCCAAGTATCTGACTCAGCCACTCTGAAAACAGAGGGTTGGACTCTGTCTCAGGAGTCACCGCATCTAATCTTCAAACCTTTCAGGCTGTTTTATATAGCACAAAGCAGGAAACAAACAAACAGACAAACAAACAAAATTAATCAGGTGTTTGGGGTTTTTTTTTCCCTCTTTATTTTAATGTCATTTCTCTGTTTAGACCTAGAGTCAATGGGCAGAGTTTGTTTGGGGTTTTTTCTTCCTTGGTAAAAAAAAAAGTTTTGTCTGCAATTTGCTTATTTCTTGTTTTGTGAGAATGAAAAAAAAAATTTAAAATCCAGTTGGAAGCTTGGCTTTGAGGAGTTTATTGTTTCTCTTCCTGCGGAATGTCAAAGGATGTGCAATTTTGCTGGCAATTGAAAAGCTGTTTCGGGTTAAATACAACTTTTAGTGTAAAAATGCCACCAGCTCCCTTTTCAATGCAAATCTTTGGAATGTTTATACATAAAAAAAAAAAAAAAAAGCCCTGTGCATTTCAAGGTATATTTATACTTCCTCACCTCCTTCAGCAAGGCCGGGCAGAGGCCTAACTCTAAGTGTTGGCACCAGTGTGGTGGGGCAGAGCAGCCTCCGAGACCTCAATGGCAAGAAGGAATTGCGATGATTTCAGACCTCTGGTCAGGAAGGAAACTGCACATCGTGGCATCTTCCAAAGGGCAGAAAATAACACTGGCCTTTTTTGGGGTTGCTTTGTTGTTGGTTTGGGGTTTTTTTAATAGAAAAGCAGGCTTTTCCTTGGAATCGAAATGCACAAGTGAATGGTCATCAGCAAAGGCAAGAAAAGAAAAAGAAATATGGTGGAGAAAGTAAGTAAAGGAAGAGTAGATGACTGCCTTCCTACTGGCTTTGCTGAAATGTTCTCAAACAATTGCCTCTGGATCAAGAAGAATTCCTGAATGATTTTGCAAAACAAAGTAGAACTGCAAATGAAAGCAGCACTCCTACAGTCAAAGGAGATGTTTCCCAACTCCAGGATAGCGAAACAAAAGGCGNAGAAAAGAAGAAGAAAGAGGTTTCTAGTGGACTCATAATGGCTGTAAAGAGGGGAAAGCACTTTTTTTTCCCCCTGACGTTTCAGTGGTATGCTTATATTTGCAGTGTTTCACAACCCTAACATCGACCGGTGTGGTTTATAAGATAATTTGTGCTTTCAACCTATTGCAGCTGTTTTGCATATCAATACAAGTGTTTCCCTCCAACCCAAGATATCCATATGCTCATCTGATTGAACAAAGACGAAGGACAAAAACAGTCTCCTGTTGCTGTACAGTCCACCTAGAGATGCTTACAGAAATCCAAGACCATTTGCAATGCCTTCAAACATTATCACCTCCGTGCATGTGAGACGCCCACACTTCAGCTGAACTGCACTGGGCTACCCTCCTACCCATCGCTCAGCCTGTTTTTGTTAGGGGGCGTCTGCTAAATATGCTGTGTGCCTCTGAGAACAGAGACTCACTTCTTTGGCACTTTCCTAAGCACTTATCCAGTCCATAACACCCATGGCCCATCCCTAGATGTAGGGCATCTGGATCGTTTTTTTATTTGGGGTTTCTGAATGTGCAGTGTTTTGAAGACTTCCAGCCTTGTGCTGAACTGCACATATTTCCACTGAGGACTGGCCACCCCAGAGCTTTACTCATACACTGTCACCTCCACACTCAGAGGCATCATGCAAACAGCTCCAGTCTAAGCATGTGCTTACCCAACCATAAACGCCACTGGTAGAACCAGTGAGTATCTGAATCATAACTCTCCAAGCACTGACAAATCCATCTGCTAGCATGGACATAAATTAAAATAATTTTTCCTTTTTGGAGCAGAAGACCATGGGAAGAACCACTCAGAGAAGGGCAGCAGCCAGAGCACCTTTCAGAAGGGCAGCCAGGTTGCCGCTCTCTGTTGGTCTCCTTCCCACTGTACAGACACAAGGACATCATGCCATAGGCTTCAGAAATACCCAAGACCCCAGCAGACATCACCGCAGGGCACTGCCAATTCATGGGGACAATGAAGGTCCCAAAATATATGCCAAAACTTATGTGTTGGTCTGTAATATATCAGTTTGTAGTACGAGAAAATGAAGTGCAGCTTGACTCAGCCTGGAAAAGTCTTGCTGCAGTCAAGCATTATACAAACTTCCACAAAAACAATATAAAATAAATATATTTATTGCCCGTATTCCAGGAACCTAACTGAATAAGCAATGGATGTTGCTCACCGTAGGCCAGAGAAACTTCTCTGCCAGAAAAGGATTTCATTCTTGGTTAAACTATGTTAATTCAAGGCACTCAGAGACTTTAGTTCCACAAACACTTTGGTCCAACACCCAGGCCAAAAGAAGCAGTACCATTCTCCCATTGCCTTTTCTTTTTTTCTGATCGAACATTGCCCTTGTTCTGCCATCAGAAGGTGACTGTCAATGAGGTGGACCAGAGTGGGGCACAGACCCACATTAGAGCTAGCCAAGCCCCTTTTAATGGCCCGGTTTTCTCCTGGACTTGTTCCCCTGTCCAGCATAGCTGCATGAAACATGGGCTTGAGGGGGAATGAGGCATGGGAGCAAGGGGAAAGCAGGGCTGTTTATTCCAGTGGCAGTGGCATTTGCTACCTTAACTTGCCCGATATCAGAGTCCTTCTTTCTTGCTGTAGCCTCCACATTCACTGACCCACCTTGCCTTGCTGTGAGGAGGTAAGAGGATGTTACTTGCACAGGGTATTTATTAAAGTGGCTGCAAACACAAAGAAAATATACAGAACATGCAGAGAGCATGCAGCGTGCGTATCACACAGGTTTCTAAATGTTTTTAACTATGTTAATGCTGAATATCCACGTCTGGAACACCAAAGGCTGCATTTTACAAACACTGAATGGAAAATGGACCTACATTCAGGATGAAAAATGAACCTATGTTATGGCTGATCACTTAGTTCTCCCACAACCTATGGCTATCAATAGATAGAGTGGAAATGCTGTTGGAAAAGACCTAGGGAAAAATATAGACCAAAACAATCTGATGTAAACAAACAGCTTAAATAAAGAGTATTTGTTTTTCTCGGCTAAGTTCTGGACAGTCTTTAATAAGAGGGGGGAAAAAAAGGGCAATATTTTTCTGGGACTGAAAAGCAGCAGTTCAGCTGCTGGCGAGAGTCCCTGTAGAGTACACGGAAGAAGAGGGAGGCATTAAGCTGTGCTATTTTAAAAGGCTGCTTTCATTGACTGCAACTTTATTCACTGGACTGCAGCGCATTAACACCAGGAGAGTATTTGACTTCTTTCTTTTTTGCAGTTCTTAGAACTTTCATTTTTCCTAGCACCGGTCAGACTACATATTAAGCATTTCCTCCGTGACACTGATTATTCTGCACTTCTTCCTCTGCCCAGGATGGACTGGTCTGGTGACAACCAACTACGTGGGCATACACTTGGGTTTACACTTTGCCATCACCCTTCATGATACAGATACTACCAAATGTCATGTGGCGGGTGGCTCCGGGTAAAAAGAAGAGTTTGGTTTCTCCTCATTATATCACCTCTGTTTTCCAGAAAATGTGACTTTCCTGGCACACTTCACTTGGAGTAAAGACCGGAGGGAAGTAACACTGTGAGACCTGCACCTCCAGCACCTTCTCATCTTCTTCCTGTCTCTTTTCTCCCCACGCCTCTCTCTCTCTCTCAGCCCATGGCTTACTGAGCTCTCCTCTTCCAACTCAGCTTTCTGCTTTTCTCCTTCTTCTGGAAAAACGCCCCACCTTAACCCCACAAATCCCTTGGTCCTGATGGCCCCAGTCCCCATCCAGACTCACAGAATCACAGAATTGTGGGCACATCCTAATCCTCCATAACAGCATCCTGGAAAGTGGGCCATTGACATGGTTGGGGGACAAGCAAGGCCACCCACTTCCAGTCGATCCCCATCATGCTGATGAGGCAGAGGACAGTGCAGGACACATCTTACAGATCCAAAGATGTGAGACCAAAGGGGATCGGGATGGGGAGAAAGGCACCAAGGGCAGGCCATGTGGCCAGCGCACCACAGAGCAGCAGACTGGTGTTGCAAAGGCTACGCAAGCATCACCACGTACTAATTTTGGTACTACTTGATATTATGCACGTTTAGAGCTGCAGCATGCTGTCTGACACTTCTGGAAATAGGGGAGGAGGGAGAGCTCTTGGTATTGTTTGGGATTTTTACTGTCTTCTGTTTTTTATTTTCCCTTGTAGTGAGCAAGTAGAGTGGTTACTGTACAACATAAGGCTGACTATTAACTGACAAGTAGGCACACCAAATCTGCTTCTTGTCCCCTCAGGCAGTGGTCCCTAACTCTTGGCTCGGATACAACATGTTGAGCATCAGATTCCTCAGTGCTACTTGCAGCCATCAGGGAAAGTGGAGTACGGCATCAGGCATAATTTGTCATGCATCCCTTCTCCAGGCTAGCAGGAGATGGGGTTCTCTGCCTGTGATTAGATGTTGGACAAAAGATACCAGAAAGTGAAGATAACAGAAGATGGCAAAGAAGATGTGTAATCACAAAAATAATCCTGTCTGGTGTCTGAAAGCTCATCTTTTCACTGCAGCAAGCCCCCCAAATAATGTTTGGGCAATTCTTCACTTCCAGAGTCTTCTACAAGCTCCTTGCTCGGGTTCACTAGAAGAGAGATATCATCACTGCAGTAGTTACAGGCTCCTGGTGCTGTGACGTATTTCACAGGGCAGCTAGGAAAGCCATGCCTTTCTTTATAACAAAAAAAAATGACCAACCAAGCACATAAGGACTGGAAAAAGAACAAAATAATTCAGATCACACAGAGCTATTATAAAGAACTATTTCAATCCTTCTAGAGTTTGGGCTGGCCCCACATATATATTTATATTGTAAGTTTGAGCAGAAGATAAAATTACCCATTAACTACTAGTTAGGTTGCATCGTGCTGCTGATCCATAGCCACTGATATAGCAAATTCCCACTGAAAGTAATTATCTCTGATATTCAAGTATAACAAGCAATGATGGAAACGGACTACCTTACTGGAACAGGCTGCCCAGAGAGGCTGTGGAGCCTCCTTCTCTGGAGACATTCAAAACCCACCAGGATACATTCCTGTGTGACCTACTCTAGGTGACCCTGCTCTGGCAGTTGGGATTGGACTAGATGATATCCAGGGGTCCCCTCCAGCCCCTAATATTCTGCGATTCTGTGATTCCTCTGGTGTGAAGGGCAGCAGCAGTAATGCCTATTCAGCAGAAATTAAGGGCTATCCAAGCCAAGATGACAGATATACACGTTAGCCTCACAGATAAAATAATAATCCCAGTCAGCCACGCATTTATGGATGATATTGTGAGCATGCATGTGCCTGACACTGCCCAGATTTGGATTATAAAGGTTACACACAGAGGAAATAATCCTCTTCACTGCACAACCCGATTGTGACTAAGAGAGAGATGATCTATCTTAAGGGATCTTATCTTCGAATCTCTACTCTGCAGTCAGGAACAGTCCCCAGGGTTTACAGTCGCGTACAGATCTCCTATATGGAAGAGAAGGAAAATACCTTTCCTGGACTCTTGCAGCTATCTCAGCTGGGTCAGTGGCTCTCTTCTCAAGTGTAACAGGCTCTCTTAAATTCACCCTGGTACTCTGACGATGCGCTTTCCTTCCTACTGAGTAACTTTTTAATACTCCACTTCTTCCAGGCGTCTCTTGGTTGTGCTGGAAGCTGAGTACCTGCAGCAGCACAGCTTGCCTTGCAAGTTGCCAAGGCTACCATGAAAACTCTTCCCTCCTTCTCTCTGCTTCACGTATCCTTTTCTTGGTACACAAATGTCAGCAGTTGTAACCTACAGTAGGGAGGCATCTGGCAGTGATGGCTGCCACAAAGGAGGAGGCTCTTGCTGAAGACACACTGGCAGCAGCGTTATGCAGACTCCCCTTCTCAATTCACATTTTCTTGGCACCTACACCCCTGTCTGACTGACTTTTAAATGGGCAAAGAGTCAACCCAACAGATGGGCTAGATGGCAAGCAACCAAGGCACTATGAATGTACATTGTCTGGGTGTGGAGAGTCAAATTGCCAGTCAGGAATATCCAAGAAGCTGCCCATCACACAGCTATGTGACGACAGCACAGAGATATGCCATGAATAGCTAAGTTTGAATGTCTTCCATAACAGCAGCATTCATAGACAGGAAACGTACAGTAAAGCAGCGTTGCAGCTGACCACACTTGGGAAGAACCCAGGAAGGAATTGCGATGGGAGAGGCGAGTCCAGCAGAAGAGCGACTTCCCTCTCGTGGAGGGAGGCCCTGTCACCATTCCCCATCACGATACATTCCAGCATCACAGGAAAAGATTGTTATACAGGGCAAGGTGAGCAGAGGAGAAAGTTTATCGTTTGTCTCTCGGGAACCCTTGGATATTAGTACGAAAACCTCACGCATTTAATGTTTTTGCTAAAGGGCTTGATAAGCTTTGGACAGTATGCGGTGGCCCCTGCGTGAGTGGTGTGAGCAGACTAGCCTAGCAAGTCTAGTTACCAAGGAAACAGGTTCTAAACTTGAAACATAGGTAGTCAGGATGACAAAGAGATCTTACACTTTTTTGGAACACATCTCCTTTCTGAGGAAGGAATGTGGAAGCTGGCTTTCAAAATCCTCCTCACGGTGGTCACGGCGCTGGTGGAAAATGTTGTGTTGCCAGCTGTGACTTGCAGATCTAGTAGAAGAGGAAACAGAATATATCACAATAGTTCATTATGCAGCACTGCCTAATGCTTAAAAGAAAGGAAATTGGGTGTTAATTAGACAGGGGCTTCCTTTCTTTGAGGGAGCAGGTCAAGCACATTTTTTCTGCCCTGAAAATAAGGAGATTTAAAATTATTTTTTTAAACATAAATCCTTGAAGGCCCAGTGCTATGGCTTTATAAGAAGAGGAAACTGTTCTCAGCCATTGCCCAACAGTGGCACTGAACATAAAGTGTCTTTCTCCCGGAATGTATTCATTAGTTCCTTCTCTCAATCTGACCTTGAACGCATTTGATTAAATGATTAAAATAATTTCATCCCGAAATGACACTTTGTAGGACAAACTTAATTAAGCTCCAGGACTGAGGAATGGAAAAGCACGTGCTACGCTTCTCGCTTTGTATGAACTCCTACGCTTAAATAACCACATGAGTGCCATTGTAGGCCCCTGCAACAAGCTAGGCGTCTGCCCTCCCTGATTTCCCTCCGCCCAAGGGGCTCTCCAAGCCCAAGCACTGCCCCAGACAACACTCCCTTCCTTAAAGTCAGCAGCAAATCTATCTGCCCTGTGACCGAGTCACTCCTTGGTGTCTTCTGCATTCCACAGTCCCTCCAGAATGTGCAAACTGTCCATGGAGAGCTTGGGAAAAAAAAATCATTCAGTGCTTGCAACGAAAAGGGAAGGAATTCTGCTAACTTCATTGTCATCTCGTCATTTAAAAATACAAAAAAAGTTACACCCTCCGTAGGATAGCGCAGTGAAAGTTGAGAAATTATTACTTTCTCACCACTTTGTTTGATCAGCCTGTCTGCACCGTCAAAAACCTGAATCTGATTTCTAAAATAGCACCACTGCTTTTGGCAGCAGTGTAATATTAATGCAGATCGAGAGCTTCAGTATTGTTCCTTTTAAATTTCTTGGGTTGTTTTATTCTGGCAGCTTAGAAATAGGGGGCTTCATTTGCCAGTGTTCACATTGCATCTAGTCCCGTATCGGGGCCGCCGGTGCTACCAGCAGTGGATGTTATCACATAAATACACCCTTTTACAAGCAAGGCTTGAGACAAAATTACAGTGGGCCTTAATGCGATGCTCAGTCACAACTGAGTAATTCTATTGACTTCGGTGGGGCTGCATGAAAAAATCACCATTAGCAAAGCTTGGCTCAGAAGCTTAAAAAAAACCCCAAAACCACCCCCAAAAAAAAACCCAAGAAGAAAAGAAATCCTTACACAACAAACATTATGTGGTTCATTTTGCAAACAATTACTTAACTCGCCAATATATCAATGGTAAAAACAAACCTCCCCCATTCCCCAGCCAACAACAAAAAAAATAATAAAAGGTCTGGGAAAGCAAAATTGCTTATGCAGGATAAATGACACACAAATAAACGAGAAACAGGAAAAACATATTAATGAACCTTCTCTTAAGAGATAAACAAAATGCTGGCTCCTGGCCAAGGAGGCACACATCGAAAGGAAGCAGGGGATCCCAGCTGATACAGCCAAGCCCCTTTAGTGCTGGGAAGGAGGCCGACACCAACCGAGTGATGGCTGCACCACTCACATGCACACACGGAGTTGAGGGGTCTGCTTTGGTGTGGGGATCCCCCTGCCCAGAAGAGAGGATCTGCCAGAGGCTGGGTTCCTCTAAGGAAGGCATGAAAATACCTCAAGGGCCCTGTGCTTGCCCTCACAGTGGGGAAAGTACGATGGCAGAGAGCTAGCCAAGGCTGAGTTTGATGTTCTGTGACAGTCCCCACTATGGCTGGTTGGAGCTGGAGCAGCTTGAGCGGAGCCTGGGAGATGATGCTGGAGCAGCTTGAGCAGAGGCTGGCAGATGATGCATCCATCCCATTAGCTCTCCCTGTCTCTGTAGCCACGGGAGAGGCCAGCTTCCATTTCTGTGCCCATCACTGTTGGAGGTTTCCTGTAAGATGATGCACGCCACTCTGTGTTCACCTGGAGGTTTTTGGTTCTTCCCTACAAAGGCCTGAAAAACCTGAAAAGGATTCTTCCCTTGAAACACCTGAAATGCAAAAGGAAATGCGAAAAGTCACCCTTTCCTTTCCCCCCAGCCATCCACCTTCTAGAACCACCTTGCAGACTGGTGCAGCCAGACAGGGCTGCAAAAAGTGCTTTGCAAAGCCCTCGACCTCATGACATCTCAGTCACAGGGATTAAAATGACAACTGAAATGGATGCACTGAGAGAGGCACACAGCCAGTGATTCAAGCTCTGAGGCAGGAAGATGAAGTCTTTGGTGGCTGACAAAAGTTGGAGGTCCGTTTGAAATCTGTTTTCTTCAGGGGACAATAGATTTTTGCATTCTGGCCTTCTGTGCTAGAGAACAAGTAAAATAGTCACCCACTCATTAGCAAACAAAACCAACCAACAAACCAAACAACATCCTCCAAATACATGTCAGTTGGTACACTGACATCTGTCAAGATACATTTGAATGCACACAAAATGGGAGATCTCTTGTGCAGCAAGTTTTCTTGTGTATTCGTGTAGCAACAAGTACAGTTACACTTTTATCCCAGTATCCATTGGTAAAGATGGAATGCTGCTTTTGCAGAAGAGAACCAAGACTGTTTTGCTGAACAGTGTGAGAAAACTTCCCCACAAAATGATGATGCACCTCACACATGGAATTGCTGGAGCTTTTATTTTGTTGCAGGACAGGAAGTTCAATAGCTGGAGAGTAATGTCAAGTCCAAACATTAATGAAGTTCTTCTGATCATGACCTCTGGAGTATAGTGTCCAGCTCTGGGCTCCCCAGTTCAAGAAAGACAGGGAACTACTGGAGGGAGTACAGTAGAGGGCTACAGAGGTGATGAGGGACTGGAGCATCTCTTGGATGAGTAAAGGCTGAGAGACCTGGGGCTGCTTAGCCTGGAGAAGGCAAGGCTGAGAGGGCATCTCATTAATACGTGTAGGTTTCTAAAGGGTGGTTATCAAGAGGATGGGGCCAGACTCTTCTCAGTGGTGCCCAGTGACAGGACAAGGGGCAACAGGCACACACTGGAGCACAGCAAGTTCCACCTAAATATGAGGAGAAACTGCTTCACTGTGATGGTGACACAGCACTGGCACAGGCTGCCCAGAGAGGTTGTGGAGTCTCCTTCTCTGAAGACATTCAAAACCCACCTGGACATGATCCTGTGCAACCTGCTCTAGGTGATCCTGCTTTAGCAGAGGGGTTGGACCAGATCACCAGAGGTCCTTTCCAATCCCTTCTGTTATCCTGTGATTCTATGGAAGTTTCTCCTAATCCACATGTCTGTAAATGAAGAGGGAAGATCACAGATATAACCCACCAGTGGAGCTCTCCAGGTACATCACATAACAAATGTGCTTGTCAAACAATGATCAAGCAGGTTTCCAAAATTAAAATTACTCTGTCTTGAATTTTTTTTGCAGTACAACATTTCTGGGTTGGAAGGCATTAGGCTACAGCTGCTCAATTAGAAATCTCATTTTCATTATTCTTTTAGTCCAGAAAAATCCTGGGGTCTGTTACCTTCCAAGAAATACAGACAAAGTCAATAAAGTAATGAAAAGTTTATATTGTCCTAGTATTTCCCGTGAAATAATAGAACTGTTATTTGATTAATATAGAATCCAGCACTGGGATATTAATCACACTGCATCAAAGGCAGAGAAGGAAATTATTATTCCTCTTTTGTCAAGCCTGGTACTAAGAAAAGACTCTGCTCAAAGTAGAAACACTTCAATATTTGTTCTTTAGATAAATAAGATTAAATTTTAACCTTTACTCTTCTGAAACCCTCAGAGAAACATTCATTTACCTGCAGCTGAAATTAATATTGGATTGCTTTATCGATTCATTGGCTAAAGGCACAGACTACCATGAAAACTGTTCTCTGCTTGCCTCGACACATTGAGCAGCAGCAAAAACCAATGTGAGGTAAAACCAGTTTAGACTTGAGAAAACGGGCGGTCACTGAGAGGTTTGCCATTCTAGAAAAAAGAAAATGTTCTTCGAGTACCCCACTTAAGAATCAAGAAATTTCTCTGGAACAGCTTGATGGATGTGATCAATAACCGACCATAACCACATTTCTTGAGGTACTGCTCAAAAGCAATCTTTTACCACAACACAGAAAAGCTTTCAGACAACAGAAGGTTTAAAAAAAACCCAAAATATAAAAAAAAATATATGTAAACAACCTCCTGAACGACTGTGAGTCAGAGCTGCAGTTGCAGTAAATCACCATGAATGCAATGGTGACATATTCCTAATCTGCAGCCACTGAGACCAGGCCCCCGAGGTTTATCTTCGTGCAACAGCTTGTGATATTTGGACTACAGATTGGCACCAGTAAAAGGGCAGTCGGTGGGTATGTTGCAGGTGATCCAAATGACTCTACTAGGGGTGAGCTCCCTGTGAACTTGCTTCCCAGACTCTGTGTTTAAATCCCGATCCCATGGCAAGTGTGGGGTAATTTGAGGTAATCGCTGCCGCATAAGGAAGGGATGAACACCTCACAGTTACCTCCAAGTCAGATGCATATACAGCAATGATAGATACAGCACATCTCTTACTTCTCCCCTAAGTCCATAGCTTGTTTAAGTATACACACATTTACACCAACCATGACAGCTTCACCTAGGTTTATCACGCTGATGAAGTAATGGCGTAACGCACCATCCTCCAACACCCTCCTCCCCAGTCACTGTCAGGTCCTTTGGCAGGATGGTAGTACTTGTCTGAAGGCTTGGTGAGAACAGGTTGCTTTGTCACACTCAGGAGCTTCAGGAGGGGTGGAAGTCCTGCTGTGACCTGAACTTCCTCTGCAGGGAGGAGTTGCTACTCAGTTCCTCTCCTAACATGTGGAAAGCATTCATGTCCCCTGATAGGAAATGACACTGCTCACAACTGTTGAGAGTTCCACCATGGTGTTGCTTTGTTTTTTTGGATTCATCATGTTTGAATATGGAGCTTCATCCATGGTTGAAGAAGAGAACTCTTGAGCAAGTGAGTTTTAACTGAGGGTAGCCAGTCTCACCAGTTCCATTCTCAACATCTGTATCTAGATCAGGTCAATTGCCAGCAAAGAGCCAATGTTAGAAAAATCTTCTCCAGAAGTAACTCCTCTGTCAAATACCATCAGACCTTGGAGACCTTATAAGTGATACCTGGGGGACCTTTCCACAGTCACTTAATATACAAATTTGTCTAAAAAAACCATCATGCCTGGGGGAAAAAAAACTTTTTAGAAGAATTCAGAGCATACATTGACTCTACCAATTTAAGGTCAGACTTTTCACACAAAAACATTCCTGTGGAGATGTAGTAAATACACTCTTTTATACATAAGTTTCGTAATTTGATCTTCTATGTTGAATTAAGGCTACGTTTTGGGGGCGGGGGGAGGAAATTTAAGTCACATTACAAGATCTAAGTCTGGACCCTTTTGCTTGGGCAAAACTTCCACATCGGCATTTGTCTGAGCTAGAATGGTAGGCCTGGATGTTCATCTCTGCAGTAACACTTACCCAGGCTAATGAATGAATGGGGAAGTAGTAACTGCATTGTTGGGTACACCCACACTTTCAGACAGGATCCTTACTTAATGAGAAGGAAAACTATTCTTGGGAGCAGTAGCAGAAATTTCAAAGGTTGACACAGAATAGTACATTCATGTTGAATACCTGTCAAATGTGGGAGTTCAGTTTGACTGGTCCATCTGCAGCAAGTGTGTTTCCAAGCAAAGGAATCCTGTTCTTTACCCAGACCCTACTTGTAAACCCAAGGAGTGTCTAATTCCACCTTCTGCCTCCTCCATCTACAATAGACAAACATGGCCTGATGCTTATATCCTCTGCCTCGCATAAGAGCTAGTACTTTGGCTGTAGTACCCCTCACCTTCTAGACATACCTCCACATTCAGTTTAGCACCTGCAGATGCATCTTTATGAGTGTGTTTATTACTCATTTCAAGCAGAGGGGAAAAGAGAAAACGCAAAAATGGTCCTGTAAAGAAATACTGAGGATCAAGTAGACTTTCCAAAAACTTTTGGCAGCCACACATTTAACACCTGACACTATGTTGCCTAATAATATGAAAAAACCCCAGGAGGTCATGGCTCAAATGAAGCGATGTTGTATGTCATATCCTCCTCACAGGCCAGTTTCCCCACCCCAAGCTTGAACACTGTAAAACATCCACTTAGTCTCATATCTAGATTGGACACATTACAATTATAAATTTAAAAAACCCCTCACAAATGTACAAAATCAACAGGGATCTGTATTTTCAAAAGTGAACAGTGACATTTTCTCTCCCTATTATTTTGGTAGGTCATTGAGATACTTCAGATTTGAGAAGCCAGATTCCCACTGAACATCATAAATTGTACCCTTAAACAGGAAATATCTATGATCAACTGCAATTAAATATTACGGGCTCCTAAAAAGAAAAGAAACCTACAACCCATTCAGTAAATATAATCCCTGTTTGTGGACTCTTTCAGAGGGACCCCCAGGAAAAGCCAGGTCCATGTTAGGTGAGGCTTGCAGTGCATCCTGATCTGAAATTCCTCAAGGTAGAAAAGCCATCTGGGCACAGCTGAAGCAGTAGTAATATACAGAAAGAGTTTGTAGGTTATTCACTTCCCTCAAACGAAGGCTTGCGTCTCTGGCCAAATCTGTTCCTGTCGTACTATTCAGCAATGCCTCTCCCACGATCAGACTCCAAGTTGCATTTCCTCACTCAGAATACTCACAAAAGGCTCAGAATTAGTGTAGTGAAGACCTGAACCCTTCCTTCTTCCCATCCTCTTTGAGAGCAGAAAGCAAGTTGAATGGTAGGAATAGGTGTTGAAGGCAGCAGCTTGCTTTTTCTGTGTTCATTATTTAAAGGTTATTGAAAGATGATACCTTTTATGGTAGTCTCCAAGGCCACTCTCAACTGAAGAATTTGGGAATACTTCTAAGCTTCAGGGCACATGTAAGTGCTCAAGGTAACCCCATTCCATGCTGGGGTGACACATGGATACATATATCAACCCTTCCTTGAACCCTGTACCACAAGAAGTATAACAAAGGTTCCCAAGGAGGCTGGAAGCCATGGGTTGTTTTGAGGTCCTTGAGAAGGATGGTCACTGGACAAGGACTTAGAAGCACCAATCTCAGATCAGTGCAAATGTTGCTGTTTGGAAGCAGCTTCTATACATCAACCTGTGCTGTTGGTGGTTTTCTTTATGCTCTGATTATCAGAAATGGAACCCACTAGAGAATCTGACACAGGATTTCCAGATGTCTTACCCAACACACCCTTCTTTTTTGGTATCATAAGGTACCCCTCACGAACCCTGCTGACAAAAAAAAGAAGATACTTTTGAAGAGTTACATTTCTCCAGTGCGATTTCAAAGCCTAAAGCAATTGCTCTTTCTCTTCAAGGATGTAGGCACCATAAAGCCACAACGTCCCAGTTTGTCTCCCTTAGCTAAGCCTGCAGCTAAGACAGTCAAGACAGATGAGAGAAGGAACTGAATGTTCTCTCTTAGGCAGCATATACATTATCTGTGATTTATGGCCGCACTCTGTGCCTTACATGGATACTCCAGCAGCCCCAGGATGATCCTACTACAGCAACAGACAGAATCCCTCTTTTCCCTTCAAGCTACTTTCAGAGAAAGAACCTGAGCTTTGTCCTTTGAAGACAAAGTTGTATGAGTATGGTCCTTTAACCATCCCCAAACCATAAGGTAACCATGAAAGTACCATTCCACTTTATGGTAGATGTGCCCAGAAGAGTATAACATTATGCATTTCAAGACCAGATTTCACTCTACATGATTTTAAACACAGTAAACAAAGAGATGATTCTCCTCCTTCATCAGGAAGCCTTGCGTGTCATTGACAAAGCTGGGTCACACAGACATTCCTCAGTTGAAGCAAAGGGGATCTCAGCAAGACTGCCCTGAAATGGACGCCAAGCTTTTTATGAACCTACTGCTGTCGTCACCTGCCCTTCATCGCCACAACCCCTGTCACAAGTCAGTGACCCTTACATGGGTCATTTACCTGGGTGCAAGGAATATTGAAAAAGGGTCATTTACACAGGTGTAAAGGACCTTCCCACTGATCAGGAGCAGGCTACAGTGACCCCATGGTGTCAACAACTGCACCCCAGAGCCCCTGCAAGCCAGCACACGAAGATACTATGTCTCTGTTTACCTTGTAGGAGTGTGATTATACAGAATGCATAGGGCAAGTCTGTTCCCACTAAACAGGCTGCAAGAAGGGCTCCCACAGTCTTCCACTCACTTTAAAAATGGGAATTAAAAATTAAGATCAAACTCTGCTCCTAGTTATTTCCTCAAATACACAAACTTTGCCTTCATAGTAGCAATCTTTATATTCTCAAACAGGATTTAAATTTATTTAATGAAAATCATGTAGGTATGTGCAGAGCAGTGTGATTTATTGAGAGAAAGCGTGTTTCTATTTACAATAAGAGAAGAAAGTTATTTTACGTAAAGAACCAGAAAGAAGCCAAACCATCCCACCCCTAGAGACAAACAGGCACACAAATACTTTACTCCTTTCATAAATAATGTATTTTATTGCATATGGCTATTAAGGAGAGCATCCATGATCAATACAGACTAAATACAATACACTACTCTAGTTCCATTTATTCTGGTCTCCAGCAGCATCACATTTATCCTTATATACAGCGTGTACATTGGAAGACACAGCAAGATAAGTTAAGTCTCTTGTCATATCACAATAGCAAGAAATATATTTAACATCTTGATATCCAGAAACAATACGTACCCAAAAAGAAAACACTGCTTAATAACTGTTAAGGTTATATAGCAAAAAATATTTTAAATTTAAGGTAAGTCAGGCAAAATGTACAAAGACCCAATATACACTGTGAAGTTTTAGCAAACATAACATTTATACATTTTGGTTCCATTCTGTAAACTAAATTAAGAATGTAAGTATTGCATATGCCTTTGTGAAATATACAGGATAGAGAAGAATTGACTACATCCTCAAGTTTTTGTTTTGAAGTTGCTGTATGCATTTCAGCCGGGTTTTTTAGTGGCATGGTTTCTTAATTGGTACAGAGGGCTACTTCAAAATAGAAGTTCAAAACATTTAATTCAGCAGGTACCGCACTCAGTGCTATGGGTAGTTCAGACAGAAAATGTCAAAGGTATTTGTTTGTTTAGTTCCAGACTTGATCAAGCAGCACTTTAGAATGTCTTAGAACCATTTATAGTATTATTATTATTTAAAAAAAAAAACCAAACCCAAAAACCTCAAACAGATAGATTAGATATTTAAATTCATTTTAGATCTAATATTGTAGTAGCCTATGCATTGCTGTGATTTAAGACCCCAAAAATTACACTGAAAAATAATGTGTGTCACGGGGTAGGGAAGGAATTAGTTTACATTCATCTTTGTCTTGTAATACAATCCTCAGTTCTAAAAAATCAGCATGTAAGCAGGAAGACGGCATTGCCATTCATTACATTTGTAAGACATTGACTCTCGTCTTCCTCAGGAAAAAAAACCCAAAAAATAATCCCAAAAGAGAATGCATTGTTAATAGTGAAGTACAGGTTCCACCTAGCACAATGATTTAAAAAATAAAGAAAAAGAAAAAAAAGTCTCACGTAAGTCAAATAATTTAGTAATACTTACATGTCTATCAGAGCAGGCACTGGGGAGGTACCCTTAAAAGTGTACACAAACTCTTCAACATACGTATCGAAGGAGAAACAAGGGTGGCGTGACATTTTGCTAGTCTGGTGAAACAGTTGTATGTGACATTTGTAACAGTAGCCACCAGATCGCTCGGATTTTCAGGCTACTGGGAACTCTGACGCACAGGTAGCCTTGAAAAGAACTCTTGGAGAAGTGACCCCAATGGTTCTTCTTCCCTGTCATGATGCCTGCAGCTGCAATGGTGCTTTCCTGGTAAAAGGCAAGTGTCATGACTTTCTAGATGGCAAGATAATACTGTGTTAATACTAGCGCTTGACTCTGCCCGATGCCCCTTATCATCCCTGCATTCCTAGCATGCCTATGTGGATTTTTGGTTACAAGAAACGCAGCTAAGAACAGGGTTAGCTGACAAAAGTGAGCTTGTAAATAGGAGAAAAGGCTTTTGCAATCTGAAGTACCTACATAAACACCTACATAGAGAGGATTAAACAAGTGTGTCAAAGGTAAAGAGAGATACCCCCAATACAGCTGGATGTTTTTAACTTACGTTGCTTCGGTTACACTTTTTTTAAAATTTTTTTTTTTTAATTTTTTTTTTCTTTTTTTTTCCTTTTTTTAAACTACTCTGAATCCTCCATCCAAGTCCAATTCACAGAGTTTCATCCCACGTTCGACTTTTCAGGGCCCTGGCTCGGCCCTGTCCGAGGCGCAAAACCCCGCCGCTAGTGATTCGCAACCCAGCAGCAGCAGCTTGTACGCCTTGCAAGTCCAGTAAGGCCGACGACCGTTCTTCTTGAGAGAGGCTCAGCATAGAGATAACAGGAGGTTCTGTCGCACACCCACACGGCGAGTCTGGCTTTACTTTGAACTGAGGTAGTACTGTGGTAGGCTTGAAATTATGCCAGTAAATACCAGATCCCGCTGCTTCAGCAGGTGTTACAGAATCCCCTAATATGCCGAAGAATAAATACAGTTTGTCTTTGCAGAAAAAGGAAATGAAGGCATTGGCCCTTAGTTAAAGAGGCCGGCAGAGAAGTTCCTATGATCTAAAGAGCATCTCCAACTTCTGTCGAAACAGCAGCAAAATGATACCGTAGATGCCATGGACAGGTAATGAGTTAGGCAGGTTGCTTTCCCTTCCTCCCAGATTTGTTGCACAGTTTAGTCCACAACAGTTAAGTAACTGTCCGGACCAACAATAACAAGAACAACAAAAAAGTAAACTGTAAGCAGCTTCAGTTACCAAAAAAAACCCCAAAAAACCCCAAACCAAAACCCAAAAACAAACCAACAACGAAAAAAAGGTATATGCTGAGCAGCTTCTCTGAATGTTGTACTCGTGTTGTTTGAGGTCATGGTGAGAAAACTAACTCCTTCACTCTGAAAAGAAAAAAACAAACAAAAGTCAATTAAAGTTGCCAAAAAAATAATTATGATTTAAACAGCGCAAAAAATACTGCAGAGACATTATTCAGAATGGGTTTTCACAGGGGAAAAAAATCAACTACGCAAAACCTGCTTTTATATTTGTATACATCATAAGGTATAGCAGAAGCAATAAAAACAGCACTCCCTAACCCAATATCACCTCCTTTTTTTAAAGCAACTTCTCAGCTGTAGCTTTTCAGAACAGCAAACCCCAGGAGACAGAACTGCTTAGGAAACACGACACACCACCCCTCCCGCCCCCAGTTCAATTTATTTGCATCAATGGAAAGAAGGAAGAGTTGCAGAAACTAGGCATAGGCTCAACTGGGTGTTCAGTCAATTGGGTGTTACCAAAAGCTGCCCACTTCTAGACATTAAAAACAAGTTTCTTGAGACTATATGGTCTTTAGGGAAAGAGTCCTCTAAAAACATAAGCAAAGCATAGACAGAACTTTCTTCTAATTTATTTGATTTACTAAGTATCTAATTTATTTGATTTACTAAGTAACTATCATTCCAGAAGTAAAAAAGCAGGTAAATATGCAAATGAAAGGAATTTCATTCAGATTACTGACTACAAAACTGTTTTAAACAGGAAAGGTGAATTACGCAGTAAAATAGAAACTGATTACAGAGTGACCCATCCTACTTTAAAGAATGCAGCTGACTCCTTTTGTCTTTTTTCATTGCAAACAAGTAATGGATAGTATGTGCCACCATCATAAAGAGACATTACTGTATTGATTAACTCACATTAAGATGACTTGTTAACGTGATGATTGAAAAAGAAGAAATCAAATTGCCCTTAGTATGCTGCTTATTGCTTAATTTTTTTTTTCCTGTTTGCTACACTATTTGGGAAGCAGCAATGCACAAACAGTAGCTATTAACACACTCAGACTGTAGATTCTCCATGGCAAAGCACTGACACCTCATTTCAAAAGGTGCCAACCAAGTGGGAAATCCCAATAACACATCAGGCCGAAACACTGTGGCCGCACCAGGCGCTATTAATAGTGCCTAGTTCACTTGGTCCTTTAGAGCCATTTTATGTTGTATGTTGTTCCCAAGCTTGATGAAAATATTAGTTTGGAGATGTATTACACAAGTTTTCCTAAAAAACTGAAGATATTTGGAACCAATATCGTTACTTAGGAAAGTCTGTAAAGAATAGAGCCTGTTAATTTTGACTGTATTGATACAAGGATTCAGTATTCCTGTCTATGTTTAATTCCTTTGGGACCATAAACCCAAAATAAATGATATATGAAACCTGGATGTCAAAGTAAGCATAGTGCTTTTCTGGGCAAGTTTCAGTCCATATAAGCAAGCCTCTGTTCAAAAAAAAACAACCAACCAACACCAAACCAAAACAAACATAAAGGGTTTTTTCCTTTGAGGCTCCACAAAAATGAAGGTTGACATATCTTGGCATATATGTAAGAATTGCTAATATGCTACCGAATCTCTCAGAGTTAAGGTTTATTTAAGAAATTAGTCCTGCTGCAGCCAATTTGAGCTCGTATATGATCAGATACTTAGGATATTACTTAGGATTTTATTTCATGACACAGCTTGAGATAGATTAATAGCTTGCCAGGTCCAAACCACTCATTGCCCCCACCCACTGCCATTTGTTTGTTGCCACGTTCCTGATCAGAAACTAAATCACATCAATCCATTCAATCTTTGGAAAATGAGCTTTTGTTGTTTGGGCTGGGAGGGGGTTTCAAATGAAGAGCTTTAACTGCCTTATGATGCAATAAATGGAGCCCCAAAACTGCCATCACCAACCAGTAAGGCTGCATGGGAGAGCACGTGGTAGGATGGATGACTCTCAAAGGGATCAGAGATCCCTTGTTTGAGGAAGAGCTGCCTAACAAACTACTTTGTTCCCACTTCTGGTTGGGGAAACAGGATAAATGCATCATGTAGGCAAACAAGGGAGTGTTTAAAGCTACGTGCTGACTCTGTGCTACTGCCTTCCTGCTCCAAATGGAAACCAACCTGACAACTAAATTTAGGTTCCCAAAACTGACCACATGATAGTGAAAGCCAAACAAAGTTAAAAAAAAAAAAAGAATAAATCACATGTTCAGATAGGGAAATCAGAGGAAGATATTTTTGTGCATACAAAGAACACAAGTATGTTTCCAGAAGTATGTCAGCCCAGGCATGTCATCAGGGATGATTACTAGCAACTGAGTAAACCTGTCGTAGTCTTTACAGCACAACAGGTACTTTTCAGCCAGAATTAAACTGGAGCAGGTGAAGTGGTCAATGCTTCAAAGCACTTCCACACTCATTTCACAGGGTTTTGTAGGCGGACGATGGGACTGCGGGCACAAACTGAAGAGCTTATGATGCTATGAACACATCAGCTGATGAGTCTATAAAGCTGACCTATAATTCAAAAACTAACCTAAATAGTCCTCAGTAGTAAAACAATTCCCTCCAACTTCAATGGGCTTTGAATCAGGTTCTGAATAAGCTTTGAATCAAGAAAGGAAAAATAACTACTTCTAGCATTTATTCCATGTAAGAGCAACGTCAGCTTCAGGGGATTCCTACTTGCAAGAAATAAGTAGCTATTTCCATGCTAAAGTAAGAAAGTAAGCAAACTACATCAATATCAATGTTAATTTTTACTTTGGTGATTAGTATCTTTTACTTATTTTAAGTATCAAGTCAACATTCTGACATTCCATTTACACAGCCAGACACACCAGTATACACTGTATTTATCCAAGAGCTGAACAAAATTCCTACAGGACATGAATATATTCTCTGATAACCTCATTCCCCATGGGCACACACAAAATAGAGTCCAGCACCGTGTCAATACTGACATTTCCTATTGGTTTTGGACTTTATTAAGAAAAGCATCCAGGATCCCTTCTGAGTTTCCAAAACTATTTCAAGTCAGCTGATTGCACCAGTGCTTCTTGGGGAATAAATGAGGTAATACACACAAATTGCTAGAAAACTACCAAATACTCAACATCTTCTTAAATATACTGTGAAAAAGAATACAATGGTTAGTTAATTAAAGCAGATCTAGCCTGCTTATTAATTTTCAAAGTCAGTAAGCAATGAATAAAAATTTTCTTAATTCCTAAAAATAATTTTCATCTGCTAACAAGTACACAGACAGAATCAGCTATTCATGTGGCTCATGGCAAAACATGCTGCTGGTTATTCATAACCAGTAAAATTTATTCCACTGGCAGCGCGACTGCCAGAGTGCATCAGGCATCGGACGCAGAACACCCAGCTCCACCACGGGCTTCTGCCCTGACTCCAGGCAAATCGCTGGGTCCCTTTGTTTCCCTTCCTCATGCTGCCTGCCAAGTCGATTAAGGCTCTGATCCTGCTAACTTAACTTTTCCTGGAAGAGCGATCCCATTGATACAACCGAATCTGGAGGTTAACAATATGTACATTTGCGGGCATCAGGCCAGGCCATTGGATGGCACAGGCCAAGGAACCGAATCCCACCCACAGGGAGATGTCTTTGGCCCCCAGCCCTGATAGGGGAGGGGACATGGGGCCCTGAACGAGGCAGCTGGCCAGCCAGGAATGACATGTGTGTCCTCCCCACAGCAAGCCGCACTGCCCTCCCTACCCTCCAGCTCTATGCACTGCACTGGCCAGGCATCCCACAGGAGATGGGTTTGTGGGGACTTGCGCAGACTGTAGGCCTTGCACCTCAGCAGCACCATCCCTACACCCGAAGCAGCCCGTGCCAGCAAGTAAGCGGAGCAGGGCAGCAGGGCCTGAGAGTGGGGAGGGACAGCATGGGTCCCAATTGCGATAAACTGATGATGACCTGGCACTGATAGCAACTGGAGATGGTCTGAGCCGCAGTCCCTGAGGGCTTCTTTACAGGAGGGACTACAGGGTGCAGACTGCATGTTGTAAGGTCGAGACTGTTTTGGCTTGGCCAAGCACCCCAATGTGAACGCAGCCTGCCTACTCCTTGGGGTGCTAGCGGGGAGGCGCACAGTTGGAGCCAAATCCTGACCTGGCTCTGGCTCTCAGTAAGCAATTTAATGAATGCCCCCGCTAAAGATAACAGAACTACTTGTGTGTTCGGCTACAGCTCTCCACAAGCAATTCCTGGGAATCTGAGTTCTGCTCAGTGGGACTGCTTATACCAAATAAAGCTGAGCTTGGCCATCATCACAGGAAAAGGTTTCCATCAGAGCTTCAACATTTGACTTAACAGCACTTCGCAGGAAAAGTAGCATGCTCCAACAGCTTACGAAGCCCATGAATAACATCCATCCACAGCAAAACGTTTCCACATTTCATGGGAAAACCAAGTTAAAGCATGAAATGAAAAAGCCATGCTGTTGTTGTCATTATTATTATTATTATTTTAAACAAGTCATGGTTGATCATAATTGGAGACATGCTGCCCCTAGTAACTAGCCTCTTTTGGTATATTATTCCACTAAGAAACTACATCATGTTATTTAGATATGTCTGTGTTGTTTTATCAATTTAGAAAAGTGAGCATCGGATCAACATTGATTTTTCATGACTGGTGGGGAAAAAAAGTACCTTTAAAGAAGTAAAGGAGGGATTTTGCAACTGCACTTATTTATATTAAAATGAGCTTTATAGTACTTTTAGCTCTCGTGTCAAATAGGTAAAAATTGTAACATCCTGAATTGCATTAGGATAACCATGGGGAATGATATTATCCTCTAAAATGGGAATCAAAACACTAGATTATCTGGAAAAAACATGCCAATACTTCCCCCCACAGCATAAACACAAAAGGCTAAAATGTTCATCTGGTGGCATGGACAAACCCCCACAATTTGTAGTTAGCATCAACTTTTATCCAAAGGTACTAAAAATCAAAGTAATCTGTATTTTACACCATATATTTACACTACCAACAGTTATTTCATCTACAGCCTTACACTAGAGTTTAAGCATCTAAATCTACAGTAGAAGTACAGATGACGACGAGGGCTATGCTTAGTTTATTTCAGAATTTGATATAATTTGTGTTTCATACAATTTTGTCAAGGTTCTTATAGATCTTGTAATATGAATAACTAAACATTAAAATGTAATTATCTGGAAAATAAAGGATTAAACTTACAAATGTCATAATAATGAATTTATAGCTAAAGTGCTAGTCCAGAAATACATTTCCCATATCAATTATAATAAAAATAGGCACTTCAAATTTAAAATTAAGAAACTAGACATGCTCATTTTTCCAGGATTAATTTAATGCAGTTGCTATTATATCTCTTAATTTCAGAGCTACAGCCACTGTGTACTATTAAAGAAGTTTGTATAGATGTGATTTAATCCCATGATTAGGGACAAAATAAATTAGACCAAAAAATCTCAACATAGTACTACCTGTAATTTGTTCTATTGTCCTCTCCCTTGCAAGCTGGGCATACAACCATTCAAAATCATCACATGAAATTAAACAAAATCAAGCTGCTTTCTCTGAGCAAACAAAATGCTAGGGAAAAAAAACCCAAAAGCTCAGTCCTTTTGGCCTTCCACTGGGAGTTTGTATCTTCCCAGGAACAGACCAACAGCAAGAGGTAAACTCCAGTGACAGCACTTTGCCTACAAAGCAAGGCTTGAAGTTTCTTAAGAGACAGAATTTTTGCAAAACAAACTGCTCACCTTACAAGTGATGAAGGGCAAAGGACAAAAGGATTGGTGACTAATACACCCAGCTACCTACCAAGCCCGTCTTTGGAGACACAAGAAAAACAACTGAATTAGCATGTCTGTTCCTTCAGCATATTCTAGGCAACACTTGGCTAATTCTTCCATCCCCAAGGTGTACCTCTACATCTCTGACCTACTCACCCTATGAGGAGCTAGCCATTCTATCTCCTCAGAGCCAAGAAGAAGAAACAGGCACTTCTAAATGACAATCCTTCTGCCCATTTTCAGTTAGGCTCAGATGAAGAAGAGTTGTGAAAGATCTCCAAGTCCATGAGGTGTATGACTCGGTATTCATTTTAGGAGCAGAGGCAATATCCTTTTACACACTTATACAATCACTGGGAAGTTTGCTCAGCTGGGGCATCAAGGGCATATTTGTCCCTCAGTCATTACCAAGGGCAACAAGGTCTGCCAAGAAAGAAGAGCTCTTGTTGAGGTTGATATTCTTCTACAACTGCCAACTGAAATCAATGTTGGTGGACCTAGTTCAGGCAGGTAACAGCGTGTATGTGGGGGAAAGTATAATCAAACTTCTAGTTAGATCCACAAGCGAGAACCTGACTGCTACTCCAGATATCGATAGCCAATTCCAAAGTCCAGTAACTTCTTCCAAGCTACCAGGTTGCCTCCACCCACATGCCTGGACACACAATGTTGGAATGCTCTGAAAGAGCTTAAAAGCATGCTTGTTTTTTTCTCTCACTTGGGAGAAAAGCAATCCTTTCCGGTGATTAAACTGAAGAATTATTCATATTAAAAATTAAAATATTCATGGGAACAGGGATAAGGACCCATGTAAGTTGTGGGAAGTCATGTTCACTTTCCCTTTCCATTACAGTGGATATCTAATTATTCCATGAAAACAGCTTTGGTAAGAAAGAATGAGAGTGCTCTATCAAAGAATATAAGGCTAAGATGAGCTAGGGATGGGCAGGGAAGAAAAGAGGATTGACATTTATTTTTATTTTCAGCCAGAAAGAAGGGTAGTAGATGTTGGTCAGTCCTGGGTGAGTGCTCTAACCACATAAGTATTGTGGGCAGGGGAACAGAAACACTTCATCCAGGCACTTTTTGAACGTCTGGTCCCTGCTTTTAGCTTTACCAAAAGGGCTTAGGCACTTAGCATCAAAAGAGGCTTCAGATTTACAAAGTCTTTGCAGAGACCAGAGCATTTCTCCACCCTAGGAGATGGACATTTATCTTTCAGAGAGCAGCATGTTTTTAAATACAAGACTCTGCTCAACTTTTTCAGCCAACTACCCACCTGTTATACAAACTGACTTTCAGATTGCTTACCAAGGAGACCTAAAAACATTTGGACTTTCAAGTTAGGAGGTACGTCCAGAAAGATGATGCCTCTCACAGAAGAGATACAAAGGGAGTAAAGGAAAAAAAAAAGGCAGGGAAAGGCTAACAGGAGCAACCCAGCATGCACGGGAGGGCAATCTTTGCCCTACTGCTTTCTCTTGTCACACCTTCAGATAGAAAAAGATTTTCAATTTCTGTCTAATGCTTTTCTGGAAAACTTTTGTGTTCTCACCATCACCAGTGTGAATCAGCCAGTAACTGTGAAGTGAGGGGAAAAATGAAGCTAGGCAAGAAGTTGCAGACTTCATGTTCCACGATGAAAAGACACCACCACCCCCTAACCTCCCTGAAACCATTTGGTGAAATGAGCAGTATAGCACAAGACAGCTGCACTGAAGCAGGGTAAAGACTCCTCTAATCCCGTTTCCTCTCTCTGACAGCGAGTCAAAAACAGCTGCTTAAGCAATACTACAAAAGCCAAGCCAAGCATATGGAGATATTTCCCCAAATTCTCATCTAGCTTCTAATGATTTAGCTACCAAGGACCTCCTGTGTTTCACCTCCCTTCACGGAAACCTTTAGTACCCCATAGCCAGGGGTTTCACACCTGAACCACAGGGCACATGAAGAATGAGCTCCTCCTGCTTGTCCTCAGCCTGCCACGTGTTACCTTAATGCCCCCAATAAAGTTGAAGCCTTACTTCACACACACAGTTAAGGCTCACAGTCCATGTATCACAACATGCTGTCCTTCCTTTACGTGCTGAGACACGCAGCAACAGGAACTGCAACTCCCCCTTACGGGTATTTCCTATCTACAACCTGAGAGCACAACGCAAAGGCTCAAAACCACAGTGCCCAAGTATATCTATACAACCCTGGCAAAGCTGGGATGAAAACTGGGATGGAGAGCCCTGCAGAGATGGCCAACGCTTCCTGCTGGATTCTTGGGAGAAGAAAACCTTTGCTATATGTTACCTGAAAAGGTTTCTAATGCTTCGATGGGACATCAGTTGCACTGTGGATGTGGATTCTGGTGGGGGGGAGGGAAAAGAAATTATCTGAAAGAAAAATGTATACAAAGGTCACTACTTTATTTTGGCCATTTCTTAAAGTCTGCTCTTCAGGAGCAGTGGAGAAAAAGAGATACTACTTTTTTACAGAATGTCCTAATAGATTCTCTTCTCCCTGTTTTTTGGTTGGGTTTCTGGAGGGGGTTTTTTGAGGTCTGTTTTGTTCAAGTTCAAAGAGGGTGGGGTTTGTTTTGGTTTGTTTTTTGTTTTTCCACAAGACCAGGTGAGGATCCTTTTCTCGCACCAAAAGATGATGGAGTTGGTGCGTTTTAGGTAATTCTGCTTAGAAAATTTAAGAGCAGTTTACTTTCTCAATTTTGTATCTTTTGAGGTATCATTACTGAGTCATTAAACAGCTCCAGAATTCACATCAGCTATTAATCTTGTTGCATGTAATATTACCCCTGCTCATTTAAAACTATGTCTCATACTTCAGAACTGTTAATACAGTAGTACAAATCAGGTTTAGCCCTTAACCTTTTTGCTTTATTAATTCCACTTAAACAATAATTCAAGTTCCTACATACAAACATTTGGATTTAAAAAAAAAACAACAAAAAAGTTAAATATTTCCATGAATAAAGCCAGAGTCTCCTTATTTTAAAGGCTTTTTTATTCTGTAAATTTTAGGAGTTTTATACTGCTGCTGTTAGAAACCTCTATTGATGTAGCCTATAATTCCAGGCATTGTACATGCAGATAAGCACAATATATTTTTCTAGTAACCACAGTAAATTAACTGAATAGAATTGTGATTATGCCTTATCACATGTATCGGTCTTGCTAGCAACACATAAAAGAACTACAAAGAAAACCCAGCACTTGAAAGTGCTTGGAAACAAGACTGCAGAAAGAATCTGGAAGGCTAACCTTGTGAGAAAAACCTGTTAGAACAAAACCTCATGAACTTCCTCCTGTACCACTCACAAACCTTTTGCAATGATGGGGGGGGGGGGGATTT
>VZTU01009839.1:286582-301823 GCA_013400835.1 Zapornia atra
AAACCCAAAGCACAGCCTTACCAGTTCATCACATATTAGGGATGTGGCTCTCAGCTGCCACCTAACACATAACCAGCAGCTTTTCCTCCAAGTAGAGCTAGCTATTCCTCATTGCATCACCCCTGAGCATATTCTTTCACTTCATTTGCAAAACACCTTAACTCTGCTCATGATACCCAGCCACCAGTGATCGCCAGGTATGGTATGCTGTCAGACACACTCACAACTTAAAGATGAGAAAATGTATATTTTATGTGAATATATATATATTTTAAGCCTTAAAAATATTTCTACAATAATATTATTTCTAACTGTTTGAATAACCAGTTCAAATTATCACTGGTCAAAAATGCTACTAGATCTATTTCTGGTCATTAGAGTATTACCATTGCTATGTTATAACCATCTACATGTCACCTGAAACGAGACAAGTGGGCTCAGCCTATAGCCCTGAAGTCCTGAGCTGTAAGCAAGATTATTCTGGGAAGCCACCAGAGAACCCACCACAGTGCTCAGGGACACCCTTCCTGCCTGAGCTGGGTTTTCCCCTCCAGATGAGTACAGAGGTAGTTTGGGAGATGATGCTAACCTGAGCCTTTTTCTGTCACATTCCATACAGCCTGAAGGTGACTGGGGTGTCCACATCATGAACTCAGGGCCAGGGAAGTGTCTTGGTCCCACAGTTCAGACATGGGATTTGAGAGACAGATCCTGCCCAGGACCAAAGGAGTAGAGTTTAAGCAAATACTTTATACAATACCTCCACAGACAGCAATCAAAGTATCTTAGCTCTTTTCTCAGGTACACAACGGGGCTACGATCATCTCTCCAGATAATGTTTATAAAAGGACACCTAGCCAGCTCATTCACAACCATGAGCAGAGCTCTCCTTAACTTCCTTGGGACTACAGGCTTGCAACCCACAGCTACGCTTGGCACCGCCGTTACTGTCCGAAAGCCAGATTCGAATATTTAGCGAGGTGCCCTGTCCCTGCCCATTTCAACACCTTCCTCCGTGTGAGCCTTAATACTTATCGCTCTACAGCAACCCACCAGCTCTCCTTGAGAGCTGCCACTCTTCCTCCAGTGCAATCCCCCAGCAGGTATTTCCTACTATTCCTTCAATAAACAGACAGATGCCCTAGTAATCAAAGCAAAACGATGCCTCAAAGAACGTTAGCTGTACACTTCTCATTTACAAACTGGATTGTAATCTTCCTTGCATCAAGTGCATTTCTGAGACATGACAGAAAAATACAGCAAGCTTTTTTACGCTGCATTTTTTACAACAAACAGGGGCACATGTAACTTCCTGCTCTGAATTTAATCTGGAGATGAATTAGGTTTTCTTTCTCTAGCTGATGTACATTGTATTGCATGCAGAAGGTAGGACTGTGTTAAGACATGAGAGGATGTATTTTTGGCACATGGGCATCATAAATATCACCCACATATCACTTACTGGAGGCTAATGTAGCCTGTTGGTTGGAAAGTAGAGGCAAAAAAAAGCTTAGTAAACTTTGTGTTTAGAAAAGTAACTCTGCTGGTTAAAATTTATCTTCTGAGAACACCAGTTTCAAAATCAGAAGCTGGTCATAAAGTAACTCGCCATTGCAGAAACCATACAGAGTAATTACCTCTTCTGTCTCACTCATATTTTACTTTCTTTCTCAAGCAAAAACCACAGGTTGTACTGAATGGATGAGATTGTTCCCAGTCCCACTGGATGTGCCTTGAATCCTCCCCATCTAATAGTTTGCTGCAGAAAAAAAGTGAAGCAAGCCCACATTCATTAGTTCCGCAAGACCAACCAGACGCTAAAGCTTCGTTTTCAAAAAAGGCAGCTAAAGAAGGTGAATGTGAAATACCAAGTTCTGCCTATCCTAAGGAACAAGAACACGAGACATAGAATGAATCTCAGCTTCAAAAACAGCACTTGTTTTTCAGCTGAGACCCGCGGTACAAAATGTTACCTTCCCCAAGAAAAAGAAAGATATTTGTTAAAATATGAAAAATACAGAGCACTGCGACCTCACAGTACTTCTCTCAAAACTTTAGAGACTTTAAAAAAAAAACAAGCAACAACAAAAAAACCCCACAACAAATTAACATAATTTATAGGCAATATTGTGAACTCTGGAGCAACATGCACTTTCTTCTGTAATTACAAGAGCTCAGTAAATATTTACAGAGCTGTACTCTACTGTTTCACCCGTTCTGGTTTTTTTCCTCCTCTCCCGAGTGCTCTCACACAGGTTTCTTTGTTTTGTTTTATGGCTCCCGCGACTTGTTGCCAGTAAATATGTTTATAAGCAACCAACGACACTTAATTTTCTTTAAAAGGCTCACTGGTACCTCATACGGCATCCCTGAAAAACACGTTTTACTTACAGCGATCTAGCTGACCACACGACTACAACTGACACCCCCATCGGTTTGAAATTGTAGCGCGTTGCCGGGACTGTTTCTGTAACACTGACTAAACCCCATCTTTGTCACTTAAGACGGGATACTTAAAAGCTTGGCTCTAGTCCCGTGATGTTCAGCAGAGAAGCTCCCTAGACTTCAGGGAGGCTTTCCAGTACATCAAGACCAGCGCCTTCTTTCCCCCATTGCCAGCACCCCAGATCTTCAGAGCTATACTTAGGACATCACAAATAGGTGCGATGCACGCTTCAGGACGTCATGTTAAAGAACTCCAAGTTCCTGTAGGACACCGTGTGGTAAGTGAGACTTTATAAAGCAAAAACGCTGTTCTGGAAGGAGGTTCCACAAAGAACAGGAGGAGGAAAGATCACAGACAATGTGCATGAAGAAACACTTTGCAAAACACCGGTGTTTCCCCCAAGGCATCTGTGCCTTTAAAGCCCGAGTTTGCTTCCAAGTGCTAAGGCCTTGACACTGCTGTGTATTTCACGTATTGTGATTGACCAGGAAATACATTAAAAAGCACTCAGCCAACAGTGCAGCAGCTGCATAGCCAGAGAAAACACAAATCCCTTTTAATTTCACATTTGCCAAACAAGTACAATACATCATCAACTAACTAGAGAACAGTCCAGGTCAGGCAGGAATACTTAGCTACGCCAGCTGATCCACATATGGGTATCAGTCTGATTTCAAGTCGTCCTCCTTAAAATAAGACTCCAGGCAGCACGTTTGAACTCACAAGACCCAAGCCTCTGCAAGTTAGATGTTCCATTTATGCCGACCATATAGGCTCCCTCCTGGACTCAGGAAAGACAGGTTTGTGCCAATCTCCATGGCTGGCTTTGACCAGCCTCTTCAATACTTAAAAGGCACCTGTATCATTCCAGTGCCTACTTACTGAAGCCAGATCTTTATTTTAAGAGGACTGTTCCAATGAACTCCTAATAGGGAGCAAATGAGGTGTCTACATACTGGGCCAAACCTCTTGGTTCTACGCAACATGCAAGAATACTGGCTAGAAGAAAAAAAAACCAAACAAACCACCATGTATGTGGTGATCTAAAACAGGAACACAGACCCTCAGTGCATACTGGAGGCACTTGAGCTGGAATCTGCAACACAGGAGGCATTAAGCATCCACACTAATGTCCCCATAGATTTTTAAGTCCTGTGGTCATTCTGTGGCCTCAGATGAAGCTATCTCTGCCTTTTAATTATACTCCTGTGTCTACCACACCAAAATAAGAGCCCAGCACTGCTGAATTCCACAAAACTGGTTAGGAAAAAACACAGGTAAACGGCCTCCTCTGGAATATCCTCCCTCAGTTTACAAGTAATATTCTGTGCTAAACAATCTTACCAGCCATCACAATATGTCTGTTTATGAGGGGGAAAAAACAACGAACCAGCCTGAGGCAATAATAAAAGGCACAACAATTTTGACAGTGTCTTCCATGTTGATGCCTCAGCCTCTCCAACTGTTGTCAAAAAAGTCTCTGAAGTATTAAAAAACAAAACCATAAAAAAAAGCCAGATTCCAAATGTGTTTGAGACTAGAGACCACAGATACACTTTCCAAAACAGCAGGAATAAGATTTGGGCAAAAAATCACTTAACCATTTCCATAAAACACATGTATGATAAACCCAACATGAACAGGCTATAAATGACCAGTTCCTCCACTTTCCAAACTACAGTTGACTGACTTTCTACTATATCAGAGGGCCTTATTTCCAGTAGCTATTTTAAATTAAAGTACATTGAAAAAATGAAGTAATTAATTATCACTATTCCAGAAAGATATTAGGTGGTCAGAAATGGCCCAAAATGGGACCTAAGTCAGCCTGTGAGAAAGAGGAGAAATGGTTACAAACTTCCCTATTAATATCTCATCACTGCTATTGAAAAATCTTGGAAAGCTCTGTCTAATATACAGTTGCCATGTTACAAAAACAGAGACATTTAAGTCAGGTGCCACCATATACACCAAGACAAACACACGTAATAGGAAAAAAACCCCCACCCCTGGTAGCATCTGACCCAGTGAAGTAACAGAATTTCAGTCTTAAAATACAGATGGCAATGCTGTTAATTCTGACAGTTACGGTCATGGCCCTACTATGCTACATCCTGTACTAATACAGGTATCATTTCTTGAAAATATTTTCCTAAACTAAATCAGAAGAATTTGGAGAAGTGTTTCCTACTCCTGGATTAACTAACAATTATTTAATATAATTCTTTTTAGCACGGTGCTTTTTTTAAACTGATGAGACAACAGGCTTTTATGTATCAAAAATACTTTACTCCCTTCCTCCATGGAAGAATTCACTTCACTTGTGTCTGATTCGAGTAATGAGTTAAAGTATTTTGAGACATGCCAAAATATGAAACATTTCTTGACCACAGAAGCAAAACGAAGATCCTGCTTATGAACACACATGCACACGAAACCACCGCTACGCTAATGAGTAAGATAAAGCCACTTTGCAGTCCAATAAAGCAATGGATCTACACGATTTAAAAAAAACCAAAACCAAAACAGATTGTAAAAAAGAAATTTTACATATAGTTTCAATAAAAGATTTATTTATCGATTTGTTTTATCATCTTTAACAGAACTTAATGAAAGTTTCCCTCCAGAGTGGAATGAAGATTACTTGGCTGCTCTGGTAATCCTTTACAAGAGGTATGCCTCAAGAAGATCAGTAAAAAAATTAAAATCAGTGCCTGATAGAGGGACTGGGGTCTAAAGCAAATTAGCTGGAAATACTAAGAACATATTCAGAGTTAAGATACCTGACTAAGAACAAGATGTATACAGTTCATTCTGCTCATGGCGGAGAGTCTAAAGTTGTCTTCTACATACCACTCCTCGACAGAGCTCAGTATTTCCCAGGCACATAAAGCCCTGGCACCTCTTTTAAAAAACCCCAACCAACTCTCCCCCCTCCAAACCAAACAAAAACACCAAACAAAACCAAAACAAAACTTCAGCTTTCTGCTTCTCCAACACTTAGTTAAGGAAGTAGAGCAAACCACACTATAGTTATATGGAAATTATCAGTAAAAATCAATGCAGTTACATTCTTTGGCAAAGTAAAAATAAGTCGAATACAAGCCCAAATCTACATGATGAAAAATCCCATGTAAATAACTCTTATAAAATTGTATGCTTGGAAAGCTACCACTCTGCTAAAGCAACAACAGCCGGTCTATGAGGACAAAGAAAATGGAAAACATCTACTAAGGAGTGAGAGGACCAGAAATGGTTGCAGTATTTTCTCTTAATATGACAACATGGCAACTACAAGGCCAGCATGGCAAGTTAAAGCTTGCCATGTTCATGACCGATGGAGCAGACTCAAGGCTTATGGAGTAATTTCAGACTCATGGCAGTCTGTAAATTACTTCTTCCAATGACTCCATCAAACAGCAGCACGGTATCCACACATCCCACATAGATCCTTCACAGCACAGACCAGCTCTTCTCTATTCCGACACACCAGTCTGACCAGGCTCACTCACGCTGCAAGATCCAAGTCTATTGCTTCTACTTCCTAGCACAGTTGAGTATACTTTTATTAAAATAAAAATAAATCAATTTATTTCCTGAGGGCTGAACTCCAGTTCTACTAAAAATCAATAACAAAAAAGCCCAGCCACTTCACTGCTATCAGGTTCCGACTATTTGGGTTTTTTTTAAAAGTAACATATGGACTATCTCAGATCTTACAAAGCTTTAGTTTACTGTCACTTGAACCTTTCATACTAACAGAAAAAAAATTAAGAGAGAACCTGGACTAGAAATCCTTTATAGTGCTGAATCACAGCGGTGCATTTGGATCTGGAAATTATCTTATTGTCTAACGTTCAACATCCAAGTACTACCCAACTTATTTATTTGGAACCCACGCAATCTACCATTTATTTAAAAATACACCAGATAGGGTTTAAGTTAAAAGCTTATCTTGACAGGATTTTCATTTGACATTTAAAGAGAACAGTGTATGCAATAAACTTACATTTCTTTCAATACCCAAAAGCAAGATTATCCTAGCACTCATAGGTGCAGATTAGAACCTCTTGCTGGTATTTCTGAGAGGAACTGCTACGCTGTTGGGATTATGAAGTTGCAAGTACCAATCATTTTAAGGTTATGGCAAATTCTCTCAAGTATTCTGTGCCTCAGGAGCATATATGTATGTTTACACGTAATACTCCTCCGCATAGTCATTTTTCTATACCTACTGTTAAACTCATGAACACTAATTCTGTAACTAAGCCACTGAGGGAATTACACACCTTTGCATTAAGTTATAGAAGTTGGATTCCAAATCCAAACATGGATGTTCAAAGTTTTATGCTAGATAAAAACATTTAGTTGTACATTATTTTATTCTAAACTGAATTTTCATAGTTCACAACTCTGATAAAGATTTGTGATGGTGATTAGTATTAATAGTTTCTGTACAAGATTGCTACAGCAAAAACATAACTTTTTTTATCCTAACAAGACAGTACCATCAAAGTTACTTTTCATTAATTTTGGTAGAAATAATTGCTCAGAGTTGCAACCTGTTGTAAAAGATGCAAGTCTACCTGCCTATAAACTTTTCCAAATTTTTACACTGTAAAAACAAATGATGTTACAACACAACTGAGTGCAACTGCCTTGCAGAAGAACTTGGCCTTCCAGAGCCAAATCCCATCATTCCCTCACAAGATGCCTTTTTTTGGTGTATGGGTAAAAATTTTTGTTAGACACATCACCTGACATTTGATCTGCCTTTTATTAAACTAAAACCAGTCACTAGAGTGTGGTTTGTTTTTTTTTTAATTCAGTATCAGAAAAACTGATAAAAAGGTTACAGAAGAAATTCACAGTGTAACTTCTCAATAATTCAAGCACTTGGAGAGACCACAGTAGCTGAAGCAGCCAACTTGGTGATAATGAAGGGTGCTCGCATCAACTAGAAAACTGATGAGGTTTGCATGCGTTTATCAATACTATTCTTCCTTCTTTTAGTTTTTACCATTATCTACAATGGTAAAGTACCATTACCAGTTATTTATAATAGCTTTCTATAGCCTCAGTTATCCCCATCACCAAAGGCCAATATCATTACTGTTTTCTTGTTCTTGAGCAACTGTGCAACACTACTGTCTCCTATGTAAAAATTAAGCCTAACTCTTCCCCAAAAGACTGTCAGATGTCTTGTTCAATCAATCTTGTGATTTCTGGTCAGCAAAAGCTTAGATCCAAATTAAAAAAAAAAAAATTTAAAAAAACCCAACCAAACCCCAGAATTTTAATTCCATACCCAATTCAATGAGGGGTTAAGCTGGACATTAGGTCTGTATTAAACACTATTTTTAAGTAACATACTTCCAGGGAGGACAGAATGCAAGAGACACATCTAAAACTATTTAGATCTTATTTCATTGACATGATTTTCCACTGCTAGAGTAGTGATTTATTGAATTGTCTTTAACTGAAGAGAAGCGAAGTCCTCTGCCGCGAGCTGCACTTGCAGTGTTGTTCTTGGTCTACTTTAAAGTATCTGTGAAACAGATTTGGAAATTGAGACCCAAAGGAACAATGAGCTTCATACCTGACACTTGTCATCACGGCACGTATCAAAGAAATTTTTCTAAAGCATCACTTGGAACAGCTTGGAAATGTCTCCACTGTGCTTTACTGTTTCTAAGAAACTTCTGCTGTTCCTGGTATCAGCAAGTTTGCTGTTTTGGCACCACACTAAAGCCCCAGTGCCTCCATTTCTGACCCCTTCAAACAAAAACAAGCTGCTCAACAATGTCTAATCCGTGCGTCATGTAATCCTGCTTAATACTCTACAAACTCTGGGTAATATTTGGGTAGTTTTTAAATTTAGCAAAGAACATCCTGGCCTACTTCAAAGATACCCTTGCCTTGGGTAGCGTCCCCTAGAAGTGTCGCCCACTAATTTCAAAGAAGAGAAGTAAACATGCATAAAGGAGTATGAGAAATTAACGAAAGATAAAGTAAGAGATCCCCAGTCTAATGACATAACAGAACCACATCACATTACAAATGAAATGATTGAAAGGAGAACGCATTATGCAAGCGCCAAACACACCACCCAAACAATTAAAAGAGACACTCCGACTTTCTTTTTTGGCCCCGTTTACCGCGGCACAAGTCAAAACCCTGCGCGAGCACGTCCAACCCCCTGCTCCCAGCAAGGGCAGGCTCGGCTGCAGCAGACTGTGGCGCGGCCAGCTAAATCACACAAGCCTTCCTCCCATCGACACAGAGCTATTAATATAAAGACAGCTATCGCTCTGCCAGAGCAACAGAAAATCCCTTCTTTGAGACACCGTCCGCTTTCTGCAGCATCTTTATCTTAAAAGCGGCTCCCAGCGCAAGCACTCCCAAAGGGCTCTCGATTCGACTCCATGGCAATTCTTCCCTTTACCGTCCTGACCGCCCTTCCTGAGATCTCTCGGACCCTTGCTGAAGGACAAATATGTTCCTATTTTGTTGAGGCTGTCAGGCAGACAGTCTCCAATCATTAGCCTCTTGTCAACAGTGATGCCAGGGTAGATTACTAGTGCGCAGTGCTTGTAATGGCAGGTGCATGGCCCTGGGGCTGCCATCTGCCAGGAAGGAAGTGTTCTCCTCTAGGATGCTGAAGAGATTGACAAATAATGTAAACAAAACACTGAATCATTCCTAATCTATGGAATCAGGCTATTGCATTACTCTTCTGCAATGTAGATGTTCCCATCAGAGGTGGGGGCGCAGGTCTGGGGCACAGGGTTGTTTCATTAGGGTTTTTGTTTTCGCTTTTTCCTCTCTTAACTACTTCTGTGAATGATTTACTGAGATAAAACACACGCTTTAAAAATAACTTTTATTCAACGGAGGCAGGCAAATCTGTATTTGAAAACAAACGAAAAACCCACCCTAGTATCAAAGATGTTTATTTTGGAAAGGATTTCCCCACTGTTAACTTGTAATTTGCCTCTTTCCAGAGCATATTGCCCTTCACTGTGAGCAAGAACTAAGGGGTTTATTACTATTTCTAATACACCTATACATGCTTTTGGACCGTAAACACAGATAAAAAAACCTGAGACTATCTGTTTTGAAAAAAAAATTTTGAAAGTAAAAATACCTGGATAGCATCAGCCCTCTTGGGTTATTGCCTTTGGTCTTGTAATTCCATTTCTAATGGGTGTTCTCAAAACCAGACTGAACATCTTCCCCAAGCAGGGCTAGTTTAGCGGCCTGTTTTCCACCTCAGCTACAGCACAACTCCACACAAACACACTTCCCACACCAGCTGCTGCGACCATACCTATTCTTCAGGAAAGTTACTCGCTACTAACTGGGCAGAGATTGCATACTGCTGCTGTCTGAGTCAGCCTCAAATGTGTCTTACAAGTGAAGTGTGTTTTTTTAGGTCAGCCGCTGTAAGGACGTAAACAATCTTTACATCTATTTCCTCTATGTTTAGGCTCCTAATGCCTCAGCCTTAAAAGCTTGCTTTAAATACAAACACTTACAGCCCTACAACTAAAGGATTTGTCCTACCTAAATTAGTCAGGAAACTGCAAATACAACTGAAACCAGTAATCCCGGTTTCTTTTAGAGCTGACAGAGATGCAGCGGGGGAAGGAAACTTGTGCACCTTTCTAACTCTCATTTAAAATATGTGGGAGCAGGTACCCTTGCTGGCTCTTTGACTACTGCTGGCAGAGGGGGCCTGGAGGACTGACTAGCCCAAGGTGTTCGTTCACAGGCTGGATATCTAAAGGCAGCTGAAACAAACACCAGTGTAAAAAACAAAACCAAACCAAAAAACAGCACAAACAAAAAAAACCAACCAACCAACCAAAACAAAACAAAATCAGGGAAAGTTTTCCTTTGGAAAGGTTGATGGAGAAAACCCCAGCCTTTTCAACAAGGGGGACTGCTCAGCTGAACTTGGCTTTTCAAGGCTGCCACTCTTGACCCCCTACATCCATATGCACAAAAACTTTAAAAATAGCTACGTGCCAGACAACAGACACACAAACAAAACATATCTGAACTTTGGGGTCACTACATCAGCTTCTAAAAACCTCAAGGGATGCTACTGATTACCATCTATACACAGAGACCTCCTAAGCAAACACTGTAAGAAACAACAACAAAAAACAGAGTTGTGAAAGCCTCCTAATTACACATCTTAATGTATCAAACGAGTCACTATACTCTAAATTGCTATTACACGCAGAGCATTGAAACTTTCACAAACTCTGCTGAAGTATATCGTGACTAACACACGAGAACAGCCAGACACAAAAAGAAAACATATGGATGACCAGTACAAAAGCTTATTATACTTCAACAAACAAGGGGGGGGGGGAACAAAAAGACCCCAGATACAGTAATTTCTGTATGTGTTTATTACTTTTAAAATAAACACATTAATGGTACCTCGGAGAAAATTTGGTATGTGAACAGAAAATACTTGGATGTACCTGTATTGTCATTTAACTGCTGAATAGGGCGGGAAGTTAGAATACATCCACTAAATCTAGCTGAATTTTTCTGTGGGTGCTCGCTGTGTTTCAACTTCTAAACAGCTTTGGAATTCCAATGTAATTAAAGCTATTTAAAAATAATAGTAAATCAAGTGTAAAGAAACTGATGTGATTTTCTCTTTATTAAAAAAAAGAAAAAAAAATCCCCACCATGTGAAACACTTCCTAATGCTCTTTCTGTTCAAACATTCCTTACTTACAAGAGAACGGTTACTCTCAGCAGCTATCTTCAAAGAAATCAAGTAATCAGAAACAATCATCAACCTAAGCATTTCCTCTGCCTTGAGCAATGACTGTACTGGTTCATTTTAGAACAAACCCACCATTCAACTTGGTCTATAACAATTTATCTTAAATGACTCAAAGTAACCATGACATTCTTTCGATGAGCAGTATAGTTAAAAACGTAATTTTAAAGAATAAAGGAAAATAAAGTCTGTGTTACACGTTTTAATATTCTATCTGCTTGCAAAAAGCTGACATCCATATAATCAACATAATTTAAAATGTCAACGGCATAATTTAATCTTAGATAATTTTGGATTACGTTCCCTGTTTCACATATGGCACTGCTAGGTTCAGACCTCACCATCTTGGTTTGGTCACCACTAAAATAGAATCTTGAGTGACAAGAAGTGCAATTCTGGAGGTAGTAAAAGAAAACCTCCAATTTTTTAATTCAAACCTAAGTAGTAAAAAAAAAAAAGCCCAAAACCAACAACAAAAAAACCTCTAAGCCATGAAAAGCAGTTCTTCCAGCTTTAATTTAGATGTTCTCACAGAATTTATCAGCAAGACAAATTACTACGCATACAACTAACATATTCAAAACAAGACTAAAAGTTGTATGGACTTCTGAACACACCACATAGGGTTTTAAAAAATACTTTTAAGAAGTAATTTAAAAGTGAATACAAATTTTGTAAGAGAGACAATTAAACATTCTCATGCTTCTCTGAGAAACAAAATTTCATAGCAACTTGCATATCAGAGGGTGGGGAAAAATAAACCCTCAATAAGAGAATTCATTGTCCAAAGTAATCCCAAAGAAAAAAAGGAAAGAAGGTTATGTTTTCAATAATCTGAAATGCCATCAGAAAGACACCAGAAGAGATTTCTTAAGACAGGCTTTTTATTGTTTAGGTGCATTCATAAAACCCGCACAAAAATAAGAGCTAATTGACAAGGCGTGGGGGTCATTATTATCAAAAATCACCTTATTACGACCTTAAGTAGATGCATGACAGATGATAACTTCTTTAAATAAATCAATACAAAAGAAACTAACACAGGAGCAAAACAACCCTCAGGGTTTTTGGAGGTTTCTTGCACCATTACACATAGCATCCATCCAATTTTTGAAAAGCAGACCAACTACTAGAAACATTTACAAGTTACAGAGCATTTTGTTAATGGAAAAGAAAACAAAATTAAAGATAACCCACCCCAGTCTGGTGTTTTCAATTAAGCAAAATCCCCTATTACACACCCACTAAATTTAATGAGAATTTTACTTAAGAATTTAAGGATTACACACCAAGAGTAAAATCTTATCCCCTCCCCCAAAACTGAGACAAAACTCCCATTTGGCTTCAATAGAACTAAGATCCATCAGAAAAAGTCACATCATCATTGGGTGCAAATCTGTCATAAATATAGCGGAATAAATAATTTACACTATATGATAAAAACGAGTGTAAACGTCTCCATAAATAATGAAAAGCGTACACAGTTCATATATTTTTAAGCAAAAAAAGCAGTCAAGAGTTTAAGAACAAAGGCTAATTACCAGCAAGTAACATGCTTTAACCAGGCAGTAACAGCATTCTTTTATTTATACATCAGGTGAAGGCAAGTGTTTCTCCAGTTCTTAAATAGTAGCACACTTCCAGAACGCAGCAAAACTAAACGAACCGGTCATTTCAAGCAACCTGTAAATATTTCTGTTTTGACAGCAGTTGTGGATGGACTCGCTGGCTCTTGCCACAACAGGATAGTACGGACAGAGATTTCCAAAAGCACAGCACTCCCTACAGCAGAGGCAAGTTACTGGTAGCAGAAAGACAAGCTACACATGAAAACCGGCCACCTTTACACGACACAAATAATTTCCCTTAAAACACATCTACTGGTACGGACCTTCAGGGAGGATTCAAACTGGGTTTATACATGTATTTTACACAAAACAGAAATATTAAGTTTACTGAGAAGGCAATTACAAGGAGCTTGTTGGCATATGCTGCATCTCAGACTCCTCTGTTTTAAATATTAAATATACATGAATTCTCCACTGGTCGAAAATTGCTAGAAACCTCTCTTGGCTTTTGAGGAAGTTCTGAAGAAGTAAAGCTTCTGACTTCGCTAATACAGTTAAAACCAAAATTTGTAAGCACAAACAACTAAGCTTATACATAATCATCATTGTTTACTATCTCTTGTGCAAACCATTAATTTTTACAAAATCAGATTGTCAAACCTACATGAATTACTGTGTTAAAATAATTTCATTTATGCTCAAAATAGAATTTTCTTTCAGTTGCATATCTGTTTCTCTGTAAAACATGCAAGTCTTAGTAGTCTCTCAAATCTCAATGCTGGAAATTCTACTGCCACTACAAGGATTTGGGCATCTTTTTTTTTTACCAGCAAAAGCCTTGCCATAAACAATCCCCAGTGTGAAATCCCAATGAAAATCAAAAGAGAAACTAGGAAATTTGCAGAAGTTCATTACTTGATTCTATTTACACAGATAAGAGTCCTTTGTGATCTATTTCTCCTTCCCCATGCTGGGACTTTTCCAGTTCGCCTACCACATGCCCAGTTTAACCTGAAAACCCTATTTTTGGTACCTAACCCCGCACGCCTGCAGAGAGATGATGCTCACGTGAGCTTCCTTCCTTACCGCCCCAGACAGATATTGGCCACGGTCACCCCTGAGCCCCCTACCCCTGGGTGCACCCAGCAGACACGCGTGGCTTCTGGGGGAAGCGGGGTGACGGAGAAGCCAGCCGGTAAATCCCAACGAGCTCCCCCAGAACACTCCTCGACGCGGTCTGCGTTTAAAAGCTTACGGGAAAGAGGAAAAACAAACACGCCTGCTGATTAAATATTAAAATCAGGCAAGCTTAGGAGCACCCTTTGACAAACAAGAGAGCAGAACTGAACCCTCTCCTCTGTACGCCGTGTACCAAATTAACGCGGCTATGTTTATTGCATTATCCTTTTGTTTACTGGATGGTAAGGGCAGCAGCCGGCTCTCCCCCCCTCCCGCCCCCCCCATCCCGCTTATCTGCTCTTATCAGCTCTTTCATTCCGGCTCTTCCCCTGGATGGTGACCGCGCTNTCTCCCCTCCCCCCGCCGCCACCCCCCCCTTCCCCTCCTTAGGGTCAGCAGTTTGGGGAATGTTGTGGAAATAGCTCTTGCCCAACGTGGGGCTTGGTTTGCAGTTGGGGCCCGTAGGTGGCTCAAGAAAAACTCCTCGGTATTGGGGAAACATAAGAATGAAAATAATTTTAAGGATGAGTTTGCAGAGCAAGGGGCATCCCGGGCTTGCTGGCGCCCGGGATCGCAGTCCCAAGGCTGGACAGGGTGCACAGTATCCGGCAGCATCTGCACCGGCCTGGGTCAAGCCACAGGGATCCTGAAAGCGAGCCCAGCAAAACTAATAGCAACACACAAATAACGCTCTGCCCTCGACCCTTCCAGTCACTCAGAGTAAGCCTTCATCCTTTCAAACTCTGCCATTTCATTCAACAATCCTCTCGTCTTAATTAGGTTCAAAGCTTGCTCTGCAAACGGTGGATCTCTCATCTTTTCCATCTTCCTGAACCTCCTATCAAGAGAGAAAATATTTCCTTCTTCAAAATCAACTAGCTAAGAAAACAGAAGGAAAAAAAAACCAACAAACCCAAACAACAAACAAAACCCATCCCTCTCAAGTGCCTCTTACAAACTGTTGCTCTCTGCTTATTACCGATGACCTCTTATCAGCACTGTGAATACAAAAGCAATACTTAAGTCGCCAATTTTACATGGGATGTCATTTTACCCAGCCAGACCCATAAACATATATTACATACAGATTTAAGGTACCATGCCTTGCATAAATTCAAGAGCAAAGAGAATCCCTATGGTATTTCATCATTAACTTTTAATCCTTGACTTGCTGTCCTGTGGTCGTCCCCCCCCCCAACCAGCCCCCGCTTGTGTACCCATCCCTCACTTGCTCAACGC